>JAGDQP010040580.1:0-16851 GCA_022664845.1 Lepisma saccharinum | reverse complement strand
CCTAGAAATAACAATAAAATTTGGTTCAAATATCTTCAAAGTTGTGGCCGCTAGCGTGTTAATATTATATACATGGACATATATATATATATAATAAATCACAGCCATATTCAATCCACTAGTGGATGAGGCCTCTCCCCGAAGGGAGGAGTTGGTCTACTGCTCCCACGCTGACCAGACGGGTTGGGAGAGGAGAGCCGAAGCTCTCACTGTGATCGCCACTGTCTTTTATTCACAGCAGCTCCCCAATTGTCCTCACGATGCTGGGTCAACACCGAAATATTTGAGCTCCCATCGGGAATCGAACCCGGGACCGCTCGCACTGAAGTCGAGCGCGCTACCGACTAGGCTACGCAGGAGCTCATATATATACACACATGGTACCGATCTCAATAGGTAGATTTTTCTTCGAAATCTACCTAAAAATAATAAGAAAAACACACACACACACAAACAAACACTTAGGGACTTCACTGTCGGTAAACGAGAAATTGTAAAAAATATTTGAATTGTTTATTTTATACGCTTTTCTGACCACACACTCATCAGGATGAAAGCCAAAGAAATTGCTAATAGTTTGTGAACAACAGATAGATTTCGGCTCAAGAGTCAAGACACGAGACGAAACAACTAAGGAAGGATCCCGCGGCCGTAAAATGTCATCCCATCCCCCTCCACTTTCCCGAACATCTGGTAGTAATTTATGAGGTTTCTTACAAAATACTTCTTCCTATATTAGTTTAGCAACACTGACCAGTTTTGGCGCTAAACACTATTTGAGAGAAGAGAAAAAATCTTCGAGGATCCCCACCAGGCGAGCGACCGTAGTCGATGCTAATTCCATCTAGCGTCTCAGAAACAAAATTCTAGCACAAACAATTTCGTTAAGAAGAGAAATAAAGAGGAATATATGCTCCTCAGCGCAACTGGAAAAACTAAGAGAAGTCAGGAGGGAGACTAAAAAGTATCTGAGGCGATGCCATACCGAATATGTTGAGAAGATGGGAGGAGGAAGCTGTAAGTGAACCGAATCGTCTTTGGGAATTTTTAAAACATTCAAGGAGGAACAAAACAGGAAATGTCATGAAGCACAAGGGGGAGAAACTAACAGATGATAAGGAAATAGTAGAATCACTTAAAGAAATCTTAATGGGAAAAGGTGAGAGTGGAGAATTTCGTTCAGAAGACATGGGCGAATGGAAAACTTCAGACGAAAGTACAGAAGTATGACCAACTGGAGATGCTAGAGCTACTGCCAATTACTGAAAGAGAGGCCAGTGAAGCAATCAGGAAACTGAAAACAAGGGAACTGTAGGTCTAGACAAGATACCAAGCTTTATCATCAAGGGGTGTGAGGACGTTTTGAAAAAGCCACTACTAGTATTACCAAACAAGGTCATAGAGTTGACGGAATATCCTAGAAAATGGACATTACTAGTGCCAGTACCCAAGTGCCCGACAGCTACTGACACGAAACACTTTAGGCCGGTGGCAGTGATTTCTGGACTAGCGAAAATACTGGATACGGTCTTACATAATAGGTTGTACAATCACGTTAGCAGAATCATCTCGGAGGCACAACATGCATTCATAAAGGGGAGGTCCATTAACACAAATTTACTACAATTTTTTGAAGAGGCAACAACGACCATGGATGACGGCTATCAAATGGATACACTATACATAGATTTTTCAAAAGCTTTCGATTCTGCAATACAATGCAAAATACTAGTGAAGCTAAGAGCTTTCAACTTGCCTGAAAACTTTGTACGATTGATAGAATCATGTCTGGAGGACAGAACAAATTTAGTGAGATATGGAGGTATCTTCTCAGCGCAATATACCCCGAGGTTAGGTACACCACAGGGCTCTAAGCTTGGTCAACTTCTTTTCAATATTTATATTAATGATCTACAATACATCACGAAACAAAGAACAGTCATATATGATGCTGATGATGTGAAAATCTTTAAGAGAATACAGGAGATTGTACACTGTAATGAACTGCAAAAGGACATGGATAGAGTGGATAAGTGGGATGAGATGAATGGGCAAAAGACGGTCAAAATGTCAATAACACGAAGAAGGGGGAACGAACTGACACACATGTACAGGATAAAAGGGAATGAAGTAAGAGCAGTAGATAACGTAGGAATAACATATGTCAAAGACTTAAATATAATAACCAAATGCTATTGCGAAGTAAGCAAACACAGTGATGGGATTTATTTGGAGATACTCAAGGCTGGGTTTTTCTGATAGGACAATGTTGAAATTATTTATTTAAAGTATACATAAATCCGACATTGGAATTTGCGGCACCGATATGGAATGACTACGAAAACCAAGATAACAAGAAGAAATCAGAGAGAAAACAATCTAAGTTCTAAAAAATTATTACTATGCGGCGAACTTCATATTTTCCGGTTGATGTTTCATACAATGAGTTACTTAGAAACTTTGGACTCTTCATGCTTGAGAATAGGCGTATAAAGATAGATTCGCTTACTCTATTTAATCTTCTGCATTCTGAATATGATTCTACAGAAATGTTAAAGAGAATAGAGCTATATGTACCAAGGAGAACAGGTACATATTCATGTTAGAACAGGAAAGGATGCAACTTTCAGTGTCAGGAAATTTAGAACGGAATCACGAAGGAAATCCTTCACCTGGAGAGTGGGAAAGCTTTTTAATACCCTAAATAGGAAAAACAAGAACTTGGAATGGAAATGTGCGTAAATTTAATGAGAGTTTACATGTAATAGATCATTGAGACCAAGGGTAACCAACTGTAAATGCATAGAGGTAAAATTGTAAATATATTTGTAATCTACTGTAACTGGGCAAATTGCCTGCTTTAGAGTTAATAAATTAAATGTCCCAATAATTTTGTCGTTGTATCGGGTATTTCCCGAAAGTTCACTATCTTTTGTACTGAAAGATAAAAGCATATAAATTACAGGAAATCCGTCGGTACCGATAAAATTTATCGATGTAACCAGGTTTTTTATTATATCGAGTATCGTACGAAGGTGTGAGTGTATTAAAACTTCGGTAAACCTTATTTTTATATGGGCCAGTCTAGTAACTTTGAACTTCGGCCCGTCACGATTCACCTTTAGCTGTTAAAATCCACACCCATGCCGGGACCCGAACCCAAGAACTTCGAGCCGATGGCCTACCGCCGCAGAACGCTCGGCCACCCAGGCCGGCAATGTGAGTGTATTATGCCTCCGATTCTGATTTGTATACGAACATTTTCTTAACAATAAAGGTTATATTTCTTAAAACCACTGATGGATCTGATTGGAAAAAAAATATCAGAAGCGAGAATGGATCGGACATCAATGAACAAATACTCTAGTTCCATATATCCATTAATGAGATATATTAGAAAAGTAATTCGTTCTAAAGTATTGAGGGCCACGATACACCAAACCTGATATTGGATGGGAAAAAAAAAAAATATCTGCTTATGAACATGGAAGCAGGTTGGATCTTAGAAAACTGACGATTGGAAGGTTCCGTTGCGGCGGTAACTCTATGAATCTACGAGTCCTGCATATCAAAAAGGCGCCATTAATGTTAGGGTTGTTCCATATTGGTGTAAAGTATGTAACATGTAAAGTAATACCATACACTGAAATGGGATAACCTAAAAGCAGATGCAAATTTCATATGGATATTCAAACTGTATAGCTGAGTTATGTGACTAACTTTGTAACTGCAGTTACCGAACACAACAGTTATGCTACGGGAATTTCAGGTCTCCGTGTTAACGAAGAAGAAGAAGAAGAAGAAAAAACACCCTAAGGAGCTGTGTACTTGGTCCCACAAAGTGCTGAAAACAAAAAGTGTCGATAGTAAATTTCGTAACATCCAAAGGTACCCCCCAGTTTCCAAGATTAGTTTTATATATGTATAAAATAAAATCCTGAAGAAGTTCAAAATTGTGTGGGTGTGTTTTAATTTAGCGGTTTCTTGACTAATACGAACTTACCAATCATATTAGAGTAACATTTTCCCTTCCAAAATGTTATATTCGGCAAGAATTGCAAGGACGTTTTGCCATAAATTTAAACTCTTATGCTTTCGGCGGGACCAGGAGTGACATTTATTATTCCTTGCATTGAAATTTTATACCGAGCATATCGCTGTAACCTGTAACGCTTTCATAGTATGACATACTCATAAAGACATACTTACTTACCCTATGACTTACGGAACTAGCAAGTTCATCGCCGCAAGTAACAAACGTTCTCCATAGGATTTTATCCTGAGCAAGATCAAGCCAGTTTTCATCACAAACACCTACTTGTCGAAGATCCGTTCTAATATAACCCTTCCAACGTCGTCTCGGTCTTTCCAACGGTCTCTTTCCATCCGGCTTACCAACCACGATGGAATATAATCTTCGTTTTTCCTCTATCCGAGCTACATGGCCTGTCCACATTAGTCGTCGCGATTTCATTATTCTAACAACATCGGGTGAAGTTCGTGAAGTTCTTCATTACGCAGTCTTCTCCATTCCCCAGTCATCTAGTCCCGTTTAGGCCCTTATATCTCTCTCAAGGCCTTATTTTCAAACCCGCGTAATTTATGTTCATCTGCTAGGGTCGTACTCCAACTTTCGCAACCGTAAAGTATTAGCGGCAGAATAACCGTTCTCTATATTTTCAATTTCAACTTTCTTGATATTAATCGCGAGGTTACGAGTTTATGGACTAACAACATGCATTGCCCCATGCTAAGCGACTTTTTATTTCTACCGTGACCTATTTCTTTGCTTGTTACATATGCTCTCAAGTATTTAAACTTTCTCTATATTCTCATTCATAATTGTTATTTCCTTCATTCCCAGTGTTTCAGCTTGTTACCATGTATTTTGTTTTCTCTATGTTTACCTGTAGACTTATCTCATCGCACGCTTCTAAGACATCGGTGTTGCTTTGTAGTGCATCTATATCGTCCCCTATTAAATCTACATCATCCCGGTATATGAACAGTTTATTTAAGCTATTCAATGTTAGGCCTTTTTGTCCTCTTTTATTTTCTGAATCGAATATTCTAACTCAAAGTTAAACAGTAATGGCGACAAGGCATCACCTTGTTTCAAACCGTTGCGAATCTCGAAACTATCTGACATATCCGTACTCTGCTTATGAGGTCACTGAGACACATCCTCACTAGTTGAACAAGTTTTTTCGGAATTCCAAACTGTATCAGGATACTGTACAGTTTTTCCCTTTTGATAAGTCATATCCTTTCTTAAAATCAATGAATAACTGGTGAACAATCACACTGCATTCCCATTTCTTCTATAAGATTTGTCTCAAGGCGAAAATCTGGTCCAACGTGGATCTATTTCTTCTAAATCCAGATTGCTCCAACTATTTCATCTATGTATACGCTTAGGTTAGTTAGCAGGATATTACTCAGTGCTTTGTAACATGTTGGAAGTAATGAGATTCCGCGGTAATTATTACAGTCCGATTTATCGTCTTTATTATAGACCGGAACTATTGATATTATTGAGGTTTTCCATGCCTTTGGAAGCTCCTCCTTTCTCCACATAGCACTTATCAACTGATGTAGTTCCTTGATTAGTGTCGTTCCTCCCGCTTCAGTTAATTCGGCTGGAATATTGTTTATTCCTGGTAATTTGAATTTTTCAATTTCTTTGCAGACATTTAGACCTCGATCTCGCTAGGTTCGGGTATCCACGCTTCTTCGGCATAGATTTTAAATTCCTCTGTTTTTTCTCCGTTGTGAACATTAAGACGTTTGTTGAAATAAGTTTCCCATACATCGATAATTTTAGTTGGATCCGTTTGAAGATCTCCGCGTTCATTTCGAATCATCTCTCGGGACGGGCGTAAGCCATAAAATTCATTTTATATTATTATCCCTAATCTAGGATGATAACCTTTCCTTAACGAGTTTATCCCTTTGTACACATCTCGTATGTTATTTGTCTTGCCGTTTTCCTCTATCTCCTGAATCTTCTGTGTCAGATATTCTCGCTTTTTGTTTCTGAGCCCCGTGTGGCGTTGCATTTCGCGTTACTGTAGTGGTTGGTATTTCCTTTGCTTTTATTACTTAGCCATCGTTGCCTTGCTTGTTTCCGTTCCTCATGAAGCTTAAGGCATTACTCATCAAACCAAAGCGTGCTTTTCTGTTGTTTCTTCTCACCTAAACGTTCTTTCGCTGCGCCCTTCATTGTATCACAAATTGTCTCCCACATCAATTTCATTATTAATGTCATCTTCAATACTACCAGCCTCAGGGTGGTAATGGTGAAGCTGCTTCCCTTCACCACGATATTTTTGTTCGGGGTTATCTTCCCCTAGCCTTTGTAGATCACTCTACTAACTTCAAGGCAGCAGTACTGGTTTTGGTCCGCCCCGGAATATTTCCGGTACCCACCATATCTGGTCGGCATTCCCCTATCCGCCACCTGGGGAGGCGCCTGGTGGGAGACTAGTAACTCCCGGCATAAAGACAGTATATATTTGGAGGAAAAAGTGTAGCAATATGCTGTCAATCAAATTTGAATAATTGTAATTTTGGCGCAGCAACGAGCAACATATTTTCTCGCCCTTTGTATATAAATTTTATACTAAGTGCACCTTTGCAAAATTTTCATCGTTTGGGGTGATATATCCAGCTGCTGCATAAATATCAGCCGATGTCCACAAACATACAAAAGTACATGAATCAAACACAAAAGAGTACAGTTGGAAAAATACTTGTCATCCTCACCAATGTACTTCTTCCAATGTAGCAAGAGTGCATAAATGCCACGACAGCAGACCTTCAACATATGCGATTTGCGGTAAATGCCTTCTTCACAGATGATAAAAAAAACATTGAAAATGATAAAAACGGGGCAACGACTTTAGTTAATAACGCATTTTGGAGACTTCTGTAGGTTTGGGTGAACGACCACACATGTTCGTGCCTTCGTACTAGTTGTAGTTTTCTTTCCTTTCTATTCTTGATGACGTCACACTAGTCCATTGAACCAAATACTGTGTGGAGCACATCATCATAAGTAGAAGAAGTTTTCCACTGAGGAAACTGTCTAAATTACGAAATAAGTTAAAATAAGTAAGGGCAAGGTTAAATGTGATTGTCGGTGGGTTTCTTCGACCTGACAATACACATCCGTTGTGGTCGTTTGTCTCACCGACTGAAAATCATCGACAGTCTTGGAAACCCACCACACTTAGGGCAAAACTTTGGGTGTAGATCAGGTTTGAGCATTTGTCAGGGAACCTTTGTGTTGCTCACTTCCAAGTGCCATAAAGAATTTACTTTTCAACTATGATAATGTATGTTTACAAGATGGCGGACAGAGCGGATATGTGTGATTGTGATCTCTCCAAGTTGATCTTATTTTTAAGTGTTATTACCCTGTGTAGTGTGATTTTTTGACTGCCTGTTATTGACTGTTGTCAGGTGCGATCAAGTGACGAACAAAATATTGGATACATGTGGTTGTTCAGTTTTAGAAGATACAATTTTCCAACAGCAAGCTGTACGACTCGTGTGCTCTTTAAGTGTGATGGTGGATCCCCGCTTCTTCGTCCACGGGGTAAGCGCAGTTACGGCGCCGTGTCTCCAACCATTAAGATCTTTCTTTATATTGTGTGCAGTGTCCTCCTCTCTGGTGACGTCTCTCTTAATCCCGGCCCTCCCCCCACGTCGTGTGGTAAGCCTGTGAGTGATAATGATCTTATCAAAATTTATTCTCAAAATGTGCAAAGTCTTTGTAATAAACTATCAACTGTGGATATGTATAATAGTGAATTATCAACTTACGATGTGTTGGGATTTTCTGAGGTTCGGACCACTGACAGTTTCTCCAACAGTGAGATTATACTTAAAAACTACCAGGTTTTCAGGAAGGACCATGGCTCTAGGGGAGGGGGTGTTATGCTACTTGTCCACGATCGTTGGCTTTCTGTCAGACGCTATGATTTAGAAAGAAACTGTGAACTATTATGGGTAGAGATACAAGGTAAACATTTAAAATTATTATTAATCGGGTGTTACTATAGAACCCCCAGCAAAAAGATAAACTCGTTAGATAGTTTATTTGATTCTGTCTTGACTGCAATCAAAGAACGTAATATTATGCATCATTGGAGACTTTAACGTACACATCAGCTGGGATTCAATTTCTAGGTATTTGTACAGATCCGCCCGACAGATACTTCGAACATTTCATTGAAGTTCTTGGTTATTCCAACATAAAATGTTCCCAACTAGGGGTAATTCTGTCTTAGATTTAGTTCTTTCCACCCTCGAAAAAGTGAAGGTCACTCCAGGCAGAAATATTTTTGACACACCTGACCACTTGTCGTTAGACATTGAACTCCAGTTTCCTTATCCGCGCCGCTGGCGCTCTTCTATTCAACGAACTCGAACTGGGACTTACTGGCAACCACAATAAAGACAATACCGTGGGAAATTTTAAAAACAGGACACGTGGAGGATGCCATGGATTTCTTTTATGCATGCTTGGACGCTCTTATAAAAGACTATGTTCCAGTAAAAAAAAAAGCAAAATCAAGTAAGTTTCCGATGTGGTAGGAAACAAAGCTTGCTCTCAAGAAGAAGAAGCGTGCATGGTCGCTCTGGAAACAGTATCCCAATAATGAAACTCATAATGTTTTCATTCAACGACGCAAATTATGTAAATCTCTCCTCCGTAGAGATTATGATAATTATATTGAATTAGTTTCATCACAAGCTGTAACCAATCCTAAACGGTTCTAGTCTCTTATAAACAGCAGGCCTGCCATCTCTAGTTTCATATAGTGAACGTACTTCTTCATTCAATGTCAGGGCTAATTTATTAAATGACTGTCTCTATGACAATTTTAATGCTTGTTCAGATCCTCTATTTTTTTTTCCGATGTAAAGTCTAAAATTCCCCATTGCCTAGCACAGATAAACACAACCTCTACGGAAGTGTATCGCCTTTTAACCTCCAGGGCCACTGTACCTGACAAAATAAATTCCATATCTCTTATTAAGCTAGCCCAACCATTATCTGCACCTCTCACCATTCTTTTCCATAGATGCTTTTCGGAGGGTTACTTCCCGAACGCCTGGAAACAAGCAAACATTACCCCGGTTTACAAAAAAGTGACAAGTCATGTGTTAATTTATGTAGACCCATTTCCCTTCTTTCTGTCCTCTGCCTAATTTGTGAAAAAATCATCACAGACAGGATTAAAAAAATATGTTCTCCCATTTATTTCTCCCTCCCAGCATGGTTTTGTATCGAATGCCTCCTGTGAAACCAACTTAACTGTCCTACTGTCTCAAGCCATAGATGCCCTAACAAATAGACAAGAACTTGACGTCATATACCTAGACTTCTTCAAAGCATTTGAAACTGTCAATCACAAACTTCTTATACACATGCTTAACTCCAGATTTAATTTACACGGACTCCTCCTTCGGCTTCTTACATCATATTTATCTGGCAGAGAACAACGTGTCGTCTTCCCTGGTAGCAGATCCAAGTGGCTCCCAGTGCTTTCAGGTGTCCCTCAAAGAAGCTCTTTAGGGCCAGTTTTATTTTCCCTCTACATTGATGATTTATGTGAAAAGATAGATACTTCCTGTTCTGTACATCTCTACGCTGATGACTGCAAATTTTTTTAAGATCATTAAATCTACAGAAGACACTTTCTTCCTTCAAGCCGCTATAGATTCTGTTGAAATGTGGTGCAGTAATTGGTTACTGAAACTCAATCCATGCAAAACTGCTGCAATGCGTTTCTCACTCAAAACCCATTCCGCAAAATGTACATACACATTATCCTCATCTATTATACCATGGACAGACCATTACAAAGACCTTGGTATCATATTTGATGAAAAACTCAATTTTACTCCTCACACTGAATTCGTAACTTCTAAAGCACTCAAACTTCTTGGACTTCTCTACAGGTTTACAGATATTAAAGATTTCACAGCTCTTCGGTCATATTTTCTCACTTGTGTACTCCCTACTATCGAGTACTGTTCATCTATCTGGTCTATGGCTTGTGAAACTAACTTATCTAAATTGTACAAAGTACAAAATTTCTTTATTCGTATTGTGCAACACAGGATACCCAATCTCCAACATAATTCTAACGCAGACATTTTGATTTCTCTTGACTTGAAAAACATAGACACGCGAAGAAAACTAAATGACTTAAAATTTCTTTATAAAACACTCAGGATCAACGACCTACTTCCGCTTTTTAACCTAAGAGTACCCAGACAAAATGCCCGTTCCTAACACAATTTCTACCTCTAAAAACCTAGATTGTGCTTGGAACAACGATCTCTCGTATACAGATTATCATATCTTTACTCTTACTTTCCCACCAGATTTTTGCCTAAGTAAAAGTAAATTTATAAAAAACTGTTATGAGAATCTGAAAAAAATAAAAAAAAAATCTGAGCTTATTCCTACTGTATAATTATTTGTTGTATGATTGTTATATCACATTGTTACAAGAACGGTGTAAAATGGCCTTTGCTGTATCCGTACTAACTTCTAATAAATAAATAATAATCCGATCAAGAGAAAGGAAGTTTTCCTCACGTATGTAGACAGCAACACGGGCTTCCAGGGGTCGAAACCATTGCTCTTCTGTACAGTTCATGTGGAACTTAGAAATAAATTTTTCACCTTATCAATGGCTGCCATGGACATCAATACTGGGAACTCTTCACTTAGGTCACACGGTGCTGATTTTGGTTGTGTCTTTCCGAAATTTGATATTTTCATACTAGTGAACAACCACCTCTTGTCAATGTTGCAATCGCCTAAATGGTTCTTCGAACTCGTGTTACCTGAATCCCACATATATATTTAACTATTTTTGCTATTGTATGTCCCAGTTTTTAATTCATGCAAACCACCTACAACATATTGCGTTGTTCTATGATAACAAACCACACAGAGATTGTTAGCTACAGATAACTACTGTTACCTAACACACAATGTTTTCTCAGCTTGTACACTGATCCTACTACTAATTTGGGAAGGAATATTAAAAGTAACTGCTCACATGTTTTCTGACACACCACAGGCATAACTTTAGGGATGCTGCATCGCCCGACAATTGGGCACTATCGAGGAAAGCAGATTTACGTTTTCTTAACGGGTTTTATACACAAGATTTGACTACTTTGTATTGTGAGAAGTGATGAATGCCTGATGCCCTTCTTAATCGAGTAACTCTTTAAATTCTCTTCTCCGCAGCAGTATTGAAGATCGTTTCACTTTGAAAGTTCATTTTCTCAGAAATTAATAAAACGGACACAGATCAGTCCGTCCAATTAAGAAAGATCCAATATCCAAGTACAAATGACTTTTAAAGGAGGAAGTGATGCACCTGGTATAATATTACTATGCAACATACCAGAAACGTTACTCGTTGCTGCAACAAAATCACGAAGGTTCTTAAGTGCAAACACACTGTTGTAACACTTTAACCTTCAAATATAACATGAGGTATACGAAAGTGTTTACAAAGATACTCTTGGTATGGAATTCATAGTCAAAACAAACAGACACACACACAAATACCACTCCTTGCTCCACCAGAACACAAAATTTCAAATATGATGGAAAGACAACTTTACCACACTTTTAGCTTTTTCTTTCGTTTTTTTTTTAACGTATAATACATGCCGTCTATAACATATTGGGTACAAAAATCGTATAAAAGAGAAACTGTTAAATTTCAACTTCAAAAAAATCACACAGACTTCATTTTAATAAAACCTCAAATCAGAAAAGCAGCAATTTTGGGAATTACAGACTCTTGTATACCTTCTGCATGTTAAGAAATTTTCTGGCAACATTTTTTTATATTCAGTATTTTGTAAGGGCAAGTACCAGCCTCACAGAACCAATCTTTTATGTGGAGGGCTATGATATCACATAATTGTTCATCTTGTGTCGCTGAACGTTTACAATTCTCCCACACGATACTCACAACACCTTACGTACACTTAGAACACAAAATACCAATAACAGAATTTGTAAATATTGAATCAACAAGGCCATCGTCTGATACGTTTGTTCTTCAATAACAGCATGTTTATTACAGTGTATAGCTCTACATATTATAATCTAAAAGTGTAACGATCAAGAAGAAGAATAAAAACTTACTTCTTCTTTGGTGGACGCTAATTCTTCTTCTAGGGTTGCTACTCGTTCTAATGCTACCCGTAACCGTTCTCGCACCTGCAAAGAAAATGTTAATATTTAGTTAAAATATTGAAAACTGGACAGGAAGTATAAACAAACTAAAGTGATTTCGACGAAAGCATGTACGATAACATAGTGGAACAGAATGAAGCACAAGTAAAATAGAACAGATAAAACTGAAAAATTATTTTGTATGGGTCATTTTTAATGTTACAATCCACAAACATCCATGCCCAAGGCGGACTTCGAACCCGCGACCTTGGAGACGATGGCCTAACGTCTGCAGACCACACAACTATACAGCTGTCACCTATGCCTATAGTATAGAGGCATACCTGTAAAAGTTATACACATAACAATAATATACAATTCGGGAAGGAGTACGTATTTTGACAGAAACTTAGAAATCAAAATACTGCCTAATTAAAAAGTGCAAAGTCCATTCTTTAACCCTTGGATGTATATGTTGACCCATGCAATATATTTATTACTGTGTCAGAATTAAAACTGCATGAAATTTATTCATCGACTATGTATGCTCCATTCATCTTTCCTGCATATATCAGTACCAAAAAGATTTTCCTGATAAGAATCTGAAACTTTTAGTTTTCATTTTTCTACTGCACCTCAGATATACATATGTGCAGTCAAATACACCCCCGTTTAATTTCGCATTTTATAAGTTATTTCGATTTTTCTTGACTTAAAAATAGTCATGAAAACTACTTCGTACTTGGACACTACGAACATGTACTTTACACTTTACTATCAGTATATTTTAGTTTTTTCTTCTTTGTATAATAGTTATGAAAACTACTGCGTACTTGGCAACTATGAACATGTGCTTTATAAGCAGTGTATTTTAGTTGTTTCTTTTTCGTTCTTTACGAAGTATTTAATACTTTCAAAAACTATTACACAACAGCTATAGTATGTAGCAGACAGTCAGTGAATAACTGTGTTTTGGTAGTTGATAAATAAAGGCTATAAATATTGCTGTGTCTGAAAATAAGATAATCGAAGCTTTACAAGAGGATCACGATAACATTTTGTAGAACAATGAATTGTCAGATGAGGTTGATGAAGAAGAAATAAAAACACTAGATCATAAATCAGTTGGATGTTCAGGTTGAGGGGGGATTACAGAAACATTACAAGGAATAAATGGGACTCAATGACATAAAACATCCCATCCAGTCGGCCGCACACGTGTAAAAAACTTGGTAAGAACATCAGGCCCAAAGAAAGAAATTGGAACTACAACACCTACAAGTAGATTTGATGTGGTCATTACTCCTGATGTGCTAGACGAAGTATTTTTGTGTGCTAATGTTGAAGGTCGGAGAGTTATGCACGAGAAAAGAAAAACCTGGAAAGAACTATGCAAAGAAGAATTTTTGGCATTTATAGGGATACCGTTGTTGACCGGAATGGAAAGTAAATGGAATGTGCCATCACGCTGTCTTTTTTGGAACAAATATTCTGATCCACGTTACGTAGCAGCAATGCCAACCGCTTTGAAGATATCAGATGGTAATTTATTTTATAGCATTATTTCAAAAATTTGTCTCAAGAGAAAGCTTCCATTTGTTTCCGAAAAGATTAAATTTATCTCGAAATATCAATTTCTGGAGATATCGGTGTCATATTTCATTATAAAACTCAGCAATAAGAGGCGAAATATGATAAACAGATACTTTAAAAATTCACTTAACGGGAAAATATCGAATATGCCCCTGGTCTATTTCAATTGCACCCCCTCTACACGAACATCTTGGATCCGCTACTGTAAAACTAGTAAAATATTATTTATAGGTATCGTATAAAATTAATTCATTTTACCCTGATATATTAGTTTTTTGGTCAATTTGATCCCGCATCAAGGGCGCCGATCCCGGGGGGGAGATTAGCCCCCCCCCCAAAGTTGAAGTGAATGATAAGGCGAAGTCGGTTCTCCTATTTCTACAGCACATGGTCATTCGTTTTCCCTTTCTACTAAGCTTACCTCCCTCTGGCAAATCTATTTCACTGACAAATTCCTCCCTGAAACTCGTGTGCGACAGTACTTATATAAATTACATCACATATAATACCCCTCTCCTGGCTAAAGGAGTTAGTTCGTGCATGCTTGTGTTGTTTCTGGAGTTTCGTGCATAACATCGATAAGGACCATTTAGTAAGAAAAGAAAAAGAATGAAAGAAAAAATGAAAACATATTTTCTGTCGTTTAACGCTCAGAACGCGAAGATCGGGTCATAAATGAACCATACAGTCAAAATTATTTTAGTCCATTAGTCATTAAATGGAAAAGTGAAATTCTGTGTATTCTTTACGTACGTGTCTAAAAATCTTATGGTAGAAAACGACGTTAAACCCATGTATTTAATGTGTAATAATTTAAGAAAATCAAGGATGAGTCAATTTGACCCATTCTTGACGTTTTGTGTACCTAGTTTTTAAATGTCATTATATATTAAAATAACAAGTTGTTGTCGGTTCTAATGATCACACGTCTCTTTTCAAACGACCTACACTTTATTTCTCAATCAAAGAGCGAAGAAACGTGGACGATCTTGCTTGTGTAGTGGTAAAGACAAGCACTCCGCATACTGTCAGCAATGTAATCGCTTCTCTGTACAACAAACACGAATGAACGTTTTCTAATCACTCTGCAGAATTTTCAACTTCTCGAAAATCATTTCAACAGTATTTTGCAAAGTTTATTACAAAACACAGTCAATGACGTTTTAATCAAACCCTCGCTGGCAGCGGAAATAATTAAGAACCATCCAATTTTACGTAATTCTTTAATCGCAGATGACCTTGGAATATTCTACCAAAGTTCCAAGAGTTTTTTACTAGCCCTTGATCCAGTACTCGCTAATATTGATATTATTCTGGAAATACCCAATATCAAAAAGTCAGATTACCATTTAGTCTATAAAATTTTTAACAACGGCTTCTTAACAAAAACAGCCCACCTCAAAATGGTATTACCAGATTTCGTAATAAAATCTGAAACGGCAGTATTTGAAATAGATATGTCGCTTTGTAAAAAACATAAATTGTTTTCTATATGCAAAATAGAGGACCAGGCCAAGTCACAGAAAACAGATTGCCTATATGATTTAATTTTTCAAAATTCTACAAAAGCTGCCAGATTAAACCACAACTTTCTTCTCAAGAAGAGTTTTTTACTTACACAGCAACAGGCATTCATTTGGCGACAAGAAAACAAGTTTATATTTTAAAAGCACACAATAGAATACTTCTTAATTCAAGTAATTACTATATTCCATACAGCCAATTTGAACACATCATCACGGACAACTTAAATTTACCTACCAGACGAACAATTGAACTGGCAATGGAATATATAACTCTACCAGAAACTTTATAATTAAACTTTACCTTAAATTTCCAAAACCTGCAGCAATCGATAGGCAATTTACAAACATTATTAGACAACGAGAAAAATAAACTTCCAGATAAGTTTTCAGACTTGCACCTGCATTCCTCCCTTTCTTGGACTATAATCATAGTTGTTACTATAATTTTTATATTATTTGTCATATTATCAGTTACATTGTGTATTATATATTATCGTTTAAAGAAACACGGAAATCTTAAATAACTCATTGTCTCCTTTCAGAATATGTCTATATATATTATTGCTAGTATAGTTGCAATAACAGCCATCGTAATGTCGATCATATTTATATATATATATAATATGTCAAGTTGTCAAAGGTGTGTATCAGCCAGACAGTGATAAAATTGGGACTCCCATATCATCGCTTGACATAGATTATCACAATATAAGTGAAACCAATAACCACAAGGTGAACATTGCACCAACAGAAATAACAACAGTATGCAAGGACACGACACTCACCAGTGATCCAATCATACAAACATTAAGTGAACTTGTGTACAAATACTAACATCTCACAGCAACCACTAATACGGCCCTACGACTCGAGGATAATGATGCATCACGCTGAATCTGCCTGTTCTGCGGTACACCGATATTAGTTTATAAGTTCCAGTGAAGCGAACATCCATCTATACAAGTGCATAGTGTAGTGATAAAGTGAACTCGAATTAAAAGAGATATAATAGTGAGCGAAAAAAGAAATAGTTAACAAACCTTGTTTACTATTTCTCCCCAAAAGGTGGGGGGGGGGACGTAATGACCAGCGTGTATACCGAACACGTGGACACTGTATAAACAATAACATACATGTTTATAGAACAAACATGTGGTTATCTAAGTAAACAAATACTATATACACATTGGAGCAAACGACGGTCAACTCCTCAAACTAACACCAGATAGAGCAAATAACGGAAGACAGAGGGAGCTGGAGTCAAGTAGGAGAAACAAGAGGAACCACCCCTACATTCACCTTTAAAAAGGACCTGCACAGAGCAAGAGCCATCACTCGTTTCCCCCGGGTGGTCAGCTCCTCTCCTTCAACCGTTCGCAGTTTGCTAAGAAACTGGAACATCCTAGTACGTAGTTCGCTAAGGAACTGGTACTATCCCGCACAGGTAGTTCGCCAAGGAACTGGTGTGCACTCTCACACATAAATCCTAAACTTAACCTGTACGTA
>JAGDQP010040579.1:3783-17240 GCA_022664845.1 Lepisma saccharinum | reverse complement strand
CCCCCCCCCCCTCCAATGTATATGAATACCTCCCTGTATATGTAGCCTGCATTCTGTATCTCACTACTAATTACAAGCTAATATTTTACGGTAGTGTCGTTAGTAAAATTCCCAGATACAATAACAGCGATGTCGTATTTTGTAACTGGAAACGTTCCATTTGGTGTACATGGAATGTAATGGCGTGTTGAACGATCACGAGCTGAGGAAGAAGAAAAACAGACTCATGTTACGTAGACAACTCAGACAGTCTCTCCATACTCTGCCATTCCCACGATCAGTGTTCCACAACCTTTCTCTATCAACTAGATAACTAACCATATGAAAAAGCGTAAAAAAACAGGAACGGGATTGATTTCAACATTATGTTATGATCAAGAATCATACTCTTCGTCTCATCGAGTTCGTGAACGCAATAGTTTTTCAAGTTTCGTTTTACCGAAAAGTAGACTGAACTGGAACATCTGTCACACGTCTACTAACCAGATCTTTAAGTCATTTTGTAATAATGAATCAACACTGTTCTTTACTGAAGAGTTCATAGATGCTTCAGTTTTTAAAAAAAATGAAAGACTACGTAATATGTTCGTCTCAAGCAAATTGCAAGACTGTCCGTGTAACAATGAAATTAAAAAAAAAACCTACTACATAAATAATGCAAAAGAGTCTCGGTTGGCTAAGGAGGAATCACGGTCGCTTTCGGTGCTCGTGGTCACGGATTCAAGTCCCGTAGGTGAGTGGTTTGGAGCTCTGGTTATCAAAATTATCCGTTCTTAGAAGCTCACCAGCTGGTTTAAGACGTTAATAACTTCAGCAATTGATTCATATATAATGCGATAGCCCACGTTCAACCCAGCAAAACTTAAGTAAATCACATCACTACAGCTTCCGATAAGCAATACGAGTACGGACTAATAACCTTACAACAGTAAAAAGAGTATGTCATGTGGTCAGCGGCCCTTTGGAAACATTATTGGTTTTCTATATGTAAATTAGCTACATCTTAATTCCAGTAGCTCCCCAGTAACAATCACGCTACTAGGTCAACACCTAAAATGGAAGCTTTCATCGGGATAGACCGCTCACACAGACAGCGAAGCGTTAACCACTCGGCCAATCAGGAGCTCTCATACGAGAAATTGAATTATTGAAGTCCTAAACGAGTTGGTGAGTTTCTAACGACGGTACCTACAGTTTTTTTTTGTCACCAATCCCTTCTATTGACTCTCCGCGGGTCTTGAACCCGTGATCATGCGTACATCATATGTAAGAGTTAGATTTAACAACCAAAGTATGTAATGGTTCCACTGATTTTGTCCAGTGGAGAAAGAAACTTGTATTTTCCTTTCCTCCATTAACTCTGACAGAAAGGAACGAGATCACTTCTCACCTCACAATAAAATATCTTTTGTCGCGTACGTACACAATCCAATATGTGGTGGAAATCGTTAGTCGTTTACAGTTTAATATATCGTGCGCCTCCGTCGTGTTATTCTCTAGATTTTAGTCCATCTCTCTTCTGGATCAAAATTTATACACAGTTGGGAAAATGCACCAGAACGATGCATCACAGAGTAGATTTAATAACAACAACATTCAGTCGGCTCATCTTCCAGGAATATGAAAGTAACGAGTATACAGGCGTACACTCGAATAGAAAAAGTCAATGAGATAATTTTTGGTAAGCCCTAAAAAGTACACAATGTTCCCTTACCGAACCAACAGTTGATGCATATTTTAAAACATTTTACTTCTTCATCTTAGCATGCACATTTGTTCGAATAATCGATCCACTGTGCACCCATTTTGACTTGCAAAATTTTTCACTTCTTCATAAATATGAGGGTACATTGAGCTCAATAATTAAAGAGTAAAATAGATTGGATTGAATTACATCTATGACGTTTTGGCAAGGCTGGGATATGGTAGGGAAGTGGGAAGGAAGTCAATCAGGACCTAGACTGAAGTCACCACCCCAGCGTAAGTTTGGTGTGACTACGAAATAAACTGTCACGACGGCCGGAATCGAACCCAGGACCTTCAAATGCGAAGTCAACGCTCTAAAATATGAAAATACTACTCTTCAGGGATTCTGAAAGAGAATAAGAAACACACGCTCGAATGTGCTTTGACTTCACGGTAAATGTTATGCCTTTCGCTTTTTAGAAGTACTGAGCGCAGTGGCTTGTGTTTCGAAGATCCAGGGGTGTAGTAAGCCCTATAAGCTTCTCTACGGCAATAGTAGGCGAATGCTGAGACGATATCTTGAAATAAGGACAGGGCCGCTTTAATCAATCTTCCGAGGTAAGAAGAAAATACCTCTAAAATATATAAGTTATGCTCTACAGTGTTCGATTTATGTAATTTCCAAAAAGGAAGAAATTCTCAGACACGTGGAATACCCGTACATATCCCAGTTGTGGGGAGGGGGAGTATTTTGGAAAACATACCCAGGAATTTCTTTTAAAGAAAGGAGAAAATTCCAAAGATAACTCCTACAAATAGAACGCCAATATGCTGACCGGAAGATGTATCCAGGGTGACAAATTATGATCTGAAAGTACTATTTAAAAAAGTTTAGCTAATATAACAAACAGTCCCTTACGCTACATCCGGACAACGTGCTATGAAATAATACCTCCAACGCAGTGGCTGCAAAGGGCACAACATATAAATCTGAAGAAAAACGTCAAATCAGCTGCCCTATTATGTTACAGTTTTGACTAATTGGCCGTTCACTCATCCCCTATTATAAAGCGTTCCTATTCATCCAGTCTACAATGTAATTGTCATACATCAAAAGTATAAGATTATATAGATGAATTTAGTGATACAGGGAATTCTGATGGATCCGTTCTTGCATCATGTGAAATTGATTATTTTAAATTACATTCAAAAATAAAAATATTTGTTCAGTACATCACCAACTGGCGCTCCCAGTTTGAAAATTTCCTCAGTAACTTTTTATCAAAATTAGTTTAGGACGATGTACAACGCCGGCCTGCTTTTCCTCGAGCTCTATTACAACAGATATCCACAAGCACCCTGAATGTTTGGTGGCCATACGCATGCCCCTCGCCGAAGCCACAGACTAAAATCTAAAACTCTACGATATCAAACTTCTCTTGAAGTCTTCACTTCAAAATTGGAAATTCAGTATGTTACATACAATCTTCAAAGTCGAATGCTAGAAAGGAATTTGGCGACAATGAGAAGAAAAGCGCGTGACTTCAACATCTGAGAGACGGATGTATCAGTTGGTGGTGGTGGTTTAGTGAAGAAGAGCCATTTAAGACTCTCCCACTATTCTGTCTACTTTTAACACAGTCTCATCATCTCCCGTACATATTCATGTAGGGAAACGTTAATCACCTTATACTCGGCCAGAAGAATGCGTATTGCATGCTACAGGAACATGAAAATTTATCAGCACCTCAACATCTATATTATAAAGACTAATCTTACTAGATGAAACCATAAGTCTACACTGAACATCACTAAATAGTAATTGACAACGACCGACTAACCAACAGTGATTACCAACTATAAGCCTGAGTAGGTTTTTAAAAAAATGGCATGAAGCACACACTCCTCTTAATCGACAGCAGATGAAGTGGCAACGATTAAATAGGCTGTGTCTGGCCCAACTTGCACCATCCGGACACAAAATCAAATCGCTTGCAATTTCTAATTCTCAAATACAAGGAAATAAAACCTAGCAGACTTGGCCACTAATATTTTCTTCAAGTCTGTTAGTGAACGCGGAGGGATGTACGAGACAACACTAAACCTAACACGAATATCTAAAGCAATACCTTGAACCATTCCTTCTCTCACCATCGAAAATTACAAAATAAACTCTGAACCCTAGACAAAACCAGAGCCGGATTAGGGGGGGGGGGGTCTAAAGGGGTGCCCCGCCAAAAGTAAATCAATTACTTTTACGACTACAGAGGATTGATAAAATAAAATAGTAACTGAGCAAATCAAATACGTTTTATTTAAAAACTAAAAACTTGTAACAGTTTCACCAACTAACAAACAACTTGGCTTCATCAGACATAGTGTGTCTGATGAAAAGTTGTTTGTTTGTTGGTGAAACTATAGAGCTCATAGAGGATTGGTAACAGGGGCCCTAATAGCCTTTAGTCCAAAAACGGAGTCAATAGCCCTAGGTCCCCAAATAGCATAATCCAGCACTGGACGAAGCACATGACAATACCACCACAGACACAAACTACAAATGTCAGTATGTGCCATAAAGAGCAATTCAAGGACAATTTGTAGTAGTTCTACTTGAGCCTAAAAAACGACGGCAAATAATTTAGAACAGCCTGATAAGATATACTCAGTCATAACAATATGAAATTCAAATCATATCGAGATCTCGTCCATGTCTTTAACAAAATTGAATCAGGCCACGTTCACATATTTACACTTACATTTTCTTATGTTACAATTGTATATAAACATAGAGCTTTTACATTTATTCGTGGTAGGTAACCTACTTACGTAAACTCTCCATTTTGGGTTATACCCAACATTGAAATGTAATAATATGCACTGTTTAAAAAAAAAAATGCACAACAACACAGCACTACGTAAAATTAGATTCAATTTTATCGGCGTTAATAGTATTATGGTGTTTGGCAGTTCAGCAACATTTATGACTAAATATAGTCCTAATCTGAACAAAATATCCTCGTCAGCATCGCACATGAAACAGCACTATCGGAGTACCAATAAAAGAATCCAGGCCAATGAATAAGCTAAAGATGTCATAACTAACACATATGAAGCTGAATTATAATTTATTTATGGCATTTATGTGGAAGGTAGTTCGCCAAGACCTAGTGTGTAGTATACCATTCCGGTATTTGCCTGGTTTGACTGATGAAAAAGCTTGGAAAAACAAATCAAGTAACTTATGCATTATTCTCTGCTAGTAATACCAGCATTTTATTTTTCCACAATATTCTGTACAGACCCATTAGGATTCAATTGTGATAGGCATTTTTCAGAAATCATTTTCCAGACTGGCAGAGACAAACCAACAGCTCCCATTTTATAAGGTCAAACAAAGTAACCTCGCACATCTGCGGGAGCTTGAATGTGTTTTATTGTTTTCTTTGCATCAAACACGTGTTCTTATCATTGTACACGACTTCAATCCAAAATCCCTTTTAAACGATTAGCAGAAAATTCTTCTTCAACACAGAGAATATCGAAGTGAAGCGTTTGAGTGTATGTTCTTCAACTTATATTTCACGATTATTTTTAAGAGTAAATACTCTGCTTCCCTGAATGATTTTCAATCCATCGTGTACTTCAGGGTAATCACACTACTTTCTGGTGTATTGTGTTTTCTGAAACTGCCATAGAAAATATTCACACAACAACAACAAAAATATTTTTTTTTAAAACTCTGATTACCCCCGTCGGAAAAATAAAACTAAACCGATCTGACGAATGACGTGCGTCCGCAAAACCATTCTCTGGGAGAAAAGTGACCAAGATGTCTAAAGGCAGGCTTTCAGCTGGCCGCCATTCCTGTAGCATAATTAGTAATACCGGGCATTCTACTGGTCACCAATTTTTATGGTACAAGGAAACAAAGTCATTCTTGTATTCTGTGCAAGGCCCCTAACACAACTGATTCGTTTTAAAATTATTTGAACCTAACTTAATCCTTCAGTATCAATTAATTAACATTTCTGACTCAAGAACCACAGTAAAACTGAGAAGTGTATGCCATGCTTCCAGTATATTATTACCCTTAATCACTGAGTTACCACTAAACAAATTTTGGATAACAAAAAATACTATTCGGACATGTCCACATTATATCAGACCAGAGATCACCATACCAGAACAGATCTTGCGGAAACGTTATTAACAGTGTATTCTTTTTGAGCATGATTTTTTGGCCTTGACTCAGTAATAAAGATTTATATAAACTTTGATACAGATAATTAAATGATTATCATGAATAGGGTTGCCACGTTTTGATAATTAAATTACGGGACAAATCTGGAATAACGTAAAATGAAAGTAACGAGTTAGGCCTTGTACTACTATACATTTGTATTGTGTATGTCTCCTGCACAATTTAAAATCTCCATAATAATTCTGCCCCTCTACAGATGTTCTCCCTTGTCGTACAAATGGTTTTTAATATCCTTTCCAACAGAGTTACACTACAAGAAAACTCTAAATATGAAATCTGCTCTAACCTAGCAGAAATAGGATGCAACAGTGAATAACTCTTCCATATTGATGTGCTCCATAAACTGCAAGCTTTCAACAACGCCTTTGATTGAAGAAAATGTAAAATTCATCTTCATGTTGAATACTTACAGCTTCGCTGAAACATTGTCATTGGAGAAATCGTAGGATTTCTGAAGGTAACGCAAGGCTTCGTTGTAGAACCCTAGGCCTATAAAATTGTCCTCTACTTTCAGTTTTTTGCTGAAGATAAAAGTTTTACATGATATTTCTTACCACAAATCCAACGAACTTATCTTCTTAATGATGTGTTGTATAATTTTTACATAAAATACGGGACAGGTGGCAACCCTAATCATGAAACTTCATCGAAGTTTTTAACTACGAGTGCGTGCATCTTCGAATTTATTAGCAAAATCCCTCATAAAGAAATTTCGAAACATCTACAACATAAATTATTCTTAATAATGGTTAAAAAAAATAAAAATAAATAGAAGTCCAAGAATTGGTAGAAATTGATATTGAATAACCAGATACTTCTGACATTTAAATACGAAAGTGAGTATTTACGAACAAAAAGTAATTATCAATAAAGCAATAATAATAATGTAAACCTATAATTCAATTTCAAATGAAATTTTGAATAGCATGGTCATTATAAACTTCAATATCAATTCAGAAGAGGCAAGCAAGTTAGAGACCTACGACCGGCCATACTGACTGAGATTTGCCGGGTTTTCCTTCAGTCTAACCAGTATGGTACATACACAAATTCTCTGACTGCCAACTCCCCTACTCCATCTCGAGATAAACGTCATTCCTCAGACATATGACGGCTCTCGGCCATAATTAAACAAAATTAATGTAAAAGAAGAAAACTGATGATGTATTTTTTGTGAGCCATCGGTTTTGAGTTGCACACGAACACTACGACATAAGCATACTCGTATATCTAGTTTGTAAGACGAAAAGGTTTACGATAGCGACGTTTATGCTAGAAAAACTTAAAATACCCAGTATTATCGGTTGCCCTTGTCGATAATTGCATTTTGGGACTTGGGATGTCCTTTATCGTTCCATACCATATTTATGCATCTGTTTCTATTCCGGGTAAACAAGAAGTGACCTATGGGTGCCAAACACGGAGAATATGGTGGTGTTCGATTACTGCAATCAATTTTTAAGGCAAACAGATGATTTATGATTATGGTAGAATACGAGGACGCTCTCCAACAACAAATAACTGTGCTACGAGCCGTCATCAACAAGGTTGCAGGCTCTAATCTATTCCGGAGCATATGAATATTTGTGGATTTTAAAAGCATTGTATCGATAATCACATAAACGAAATGGGAGGAAGTCAATACTTTTAAAGTTTATTGATGTTTTCTTTTAACAACAAAACACTTTTGTGACTTATCCGACGAACACACAACGTCTTGAACACTTGCTAATGGAAATAATTTTACTGAGATAAAAGTCCGTTTACGTCCTTCAGCTTGTGATTGAAAAATGCACCTTGGAAGGGATTCCTAAGCTTGTCTTATACGCAATATTAATTCCTTGACAATAATATCATTGCCCAGGAAAAACACTATATAACATTCCTTCAACTTTAATTTTTGATCAAGTGCATGTATTGGGTACAACCCTGATTAAGTCAAGACCAATTGTCGAGATATTACGTAATTTATGACGATTCCCTGCCCCATTTCGGCTCCTCTAGATCCAAAACTACGCAAGTTTCAACATCAATTCAAAAGAACTTCTTGTTTCGGTCTGACGTATTCATTCACCCTTCAATTTATTACCAACATTTTTGCACACCCTGTATAACAGAACATTTCTCTAATATGTATGTGTAAAGAAAAAGAAATAACGCAAATTACAAATACTTTAGTGTAACGATGTGGTCAAAGTCAACTGCACTGCCCAAAACAAACGAAACTGTAACAGAAAGCACACTGCAATAAACTACATTCGCCATTAGGCTGCACTATTACGACTTGAATTTCATTTATGGTCTTCAGACAATTTTTGGCCCAGGTCAAACGGATGTTGAAGTAATGGTGGAATGAAGAAAATGGGAGAATCCCCCCAAAAGAAACCACGCACACGGTGTTTGTTCGCCACAAATCCTGATCGAACCGAAGACCTCACGCACCAACGTTGAGTGCTCTACCACTGAGCCACCCCGTCCGGCATTATTACGACATAGGAAATTTATTTTCATTGTACGAAATAATAATTATGTTGCTGAGAGTTGTTTTCGAAGTGTTAATCAAAACAGAACGAAAATTTCCACTATCGTATTTTAAAAACAAAGGGCGAAGACATATACGTTTGTTTACCCCTTTCCAATTCTGCGTTTGTATGTACGGAACAAATAATTCTACCTGTTACGACCAATCGCTTAATCCTCACAACCATTCATATTTATTACGAAAGACATTACCATCAAACCCTACTTTTAGAACGCTCAGTGCACATTTTCTTTCATATTGAATTTTCACTAATTCAACGAAAAAATGGAATTCCTAATATACGGAAACCAACTACAGTAGCGAATGCAACTCTATTTCATAATATATCAATGGCTACGATACAATAATATAAAAGCAATCCCAGCCTGCCGATTGGCTAGCTCGCTTCCTTTGCGTACGATCTCTGGTTTAAACCCGGTAGGGTCCAACGAATGTTGTGGTTCGAAGCCCAGTTTAACAAACACGATAGGTCACATCCATAAGATGTCACAAAGTTATTTATGTCATCAATAAAAACAATAATTCAAATATGTTAGTCCTAATCTAACTCTTGGTGACTTAACTAAAACTGTTCTCCTAACGCCACTACGCATAAGTACACTTCTACATTCTGTAACTATAAGTTTGATATAAAATACATAACGCAAGCAACACAGGGAACAATTTACCTCTTTGAGCACGGAACAAAATCACACCACTCGAAGTTCACAGATACTTTGACACGAAGTTATTTGTGCCGACCTGGTAGCCGTGTGGATTAGGGCGCTAAGCCAGTGCGACTCGAACGTGCCAGGTTCGAATCCCGGCTGGGGCATGGATGCTTGTGATTGTGGATTTTAACGAGAACGTGAAGGGCCGAAATCAAAAGTTACTAGAATGGTCCATACAAAATGAAAGTTTACGAACTTATTTGTAAGCTCCACAGG
This sequence comes from Lepisma saccharinum, assembly GCA_022664845.1. NCBI lineage: Eukaryota > Metazoa > Arthropoda > Insecta > Zygentoma > Lepismatidae > Lepisma > Lepisma saccharinum. Next base: position 7,825 of record JAGDQP010040579.1, on the reverse strand, counting down.
AATCTCATACAAGCGCCATATCACTAGGAAATAATAATAATAATAATAATAACAAAAAAAAAATACTAACGAAAAAATTTCAGGCACTTTGCACAGTTAATAAGAATAGACTCACCTTTCGATACCGGTATACAGGAAATCCTCGTCAATGTACCGAGGAGCACACAAATTAAAAATATACTAGTATATATTTTTTTTAGCATACGTATTCATTCGGAAATTATACGAGAATGTTCGGTGTACCGATATCCTCCGTTACGTGCTCAATAAAATGAAAAAATATAAAAACACTCAAACTCACGAAGCTTTACTATGAACAACTACGACTATAATTATGCAGCTGCACAAATGTGCTGGTGGAAACTGGATAATAATATTGATAACAACACCATGTGCCCGAAATTTTCCTTTCTTGAGCAGCGTTTAGAAACATGCATGCTATACAAAAATTCAAACCATCTTTCAGTATAAAGTGAAAGGAAAATAAAACTTGGTTCTGTGTACAATAAGAATATGAACTGACGAACACAGTTGACGAAATCTAAGAGATCCAAAACTAGGATATATGGAATAAAATGCAAAGATGGTTACATTACCCAACAATTACCAATATTCATAGAAGCTGCCGCCTAACCTCAATGAGATTTTCTCTCAGTCACACCAGGGAAATGCCGGGACCGTTCCTACAACGTAGGTCCTGGTCAACTACCTTCCGAAATTCTCTCTCGACCTGAGCCTGATTAAAGGTCATAAAATTTAAAAATACCTAAATTTAAATTTCTAAACTATGTAAGAAAAACAAACAGCCGTGCACTTAAAAATAAATGGGCAGATATCGGTACTACAATTTTTGACATGCACAGTTCGAATGCAAACAATGTGATTTGGGATACAACTAATTCGAAAGCAAGCAATTGATTTCTTCACCTACTTACCGCATTAAGTTTTCAGCAAGCGACATTCACAAGCAACACAAACTCCCACACCCCACGGAAGCGCAAGTAGTCCACGCTCTCAGACACAACACAATCTAGTACTACTCGCCCTATACTAACCCCATCTCCTACTCATCCATATTCTTTGATTTATATAGACCTGACCACAACGTTGCCACATTTGCAGTTCTCGCAATAAAAGCTATTAGGCCTCCGATTAGCCCGATGCAAAGCATTCCTGCTTACGCAAAACAGTAGATCACTTCACTTAACTCCGCCCACCGGAACCTACACGGTCAAATAAAAAAAAAACGAAACTTGCGGTCTTTACATTACCTTCGAAAAATCATAAAATCGCACAATTCTCATAGTTGGAACTTTTTTCTCTTTTGGATCCCCGGTTAGCAGAATGTTGAGCACAACCGCATTCGGTGCACGTGGTCTCGGATTCAAGCCCGGTGAATTCACATTGCATACAGCCCGTTTACAGTTAGGTTCCGCCCTTAAAAGCTAACGAACTCGTTTAGGATACTTATGATATCTCATCGTATTCCTTCTATCCACTCAGCTGAGAACTGTACCTACTGTTCCAGACTCAGCCCCAACAGCAAGTGGAATACAGATGAAAAGGCAAACTGAATCCTCTCCTTCGGAAAATGTCGACAAAACACACATATACATACACATGTACATTCATATAATGCGCTTACCAGTTCGATTTCGATCCAATACCAGCGACAAATTTTCGTTTATTGATACTATGGAACTGAAGTTTACTGAGCCAAAAGCAACTAATATACGGTACAGGTAGAAGTCAAGTAACCAATGACAAACAACTAAGTATCAAATTAATACCTCACTGTAATGGCTTAAGAGGCTAAATATGCTTGCTGCCTGCTAACTTATGAAAAGTCGAGTAACTTCAAGACGACCATACCGAGATTTTCCTGCCCCACAATGTGAATATGACGGGATAAGGAGCTCTAACACTTATTTCCCCATCCAACTCCCCGGAAGCTCTGCTCGCTGAAGGACGTACGAAGTATTTACGTATGACATCACGCCATGGACACGCGATCACCATTGTCAAAGTAACTATGAAGTTCGCAACAATAGCACAAGATATATTTAAGAATTAAGATGAAATTACTACTGTATCTACACGGTTAAGTGAATCGATTAAATGTAGTCTTCCTTTTTGTTTTAATACATTCATTTGAATCAATGAACAATAGAGAAAAATTTATGAACGATGACTTTCAGTCACTAAGCAACTCCGAAAGCTTACTGCATGAAAGGATGAATGGGGGCATGACACAAGCTCTTAACTAACCAGTTCATTCAAACCTGACAGAACAATTGCAGCAAAAAATAAGTCTAGAAAAATCGAACATTTTTACATCCCACAAAGACGAAACGTAGAATAATTACATTTTAAATAAACCCAGTTAATAACTACAGTAAAAATATACTTAACTGAAGCTCTCCTGGTACGCTGTGCAACGTTTCAAAAACAGTGACCGTTCCCATCTTTGGGATAAATATGAAGAGACTACAGAAAAGATTATTGGATATATTGAAGCAAATTAGGCATATTTTTATTGTCGAGTCACCAACGAAGTGAGATGTATGCTGTCCGATATGTCGAGAACAGTCATCGTACTCTTCTTCAGGGTAAGTACAAAGAGACCATGGAAAGTGAAGACATAAACCATAGCAAAAAGGAATACATATAAACCCTTTTACTATACATCTCTTCATTTCCCATGGTCTCTTTATATCTACAATGAAGATGACTGTTCTCGACATATTGGACAGCGTACATCTCACCTCGCTGATGCCTCGACAAAAATTATATAATAATATACCCGATTTACTTCTGATTTTAGTAGGAAAAAGCGTTAAATGAAGGTAACTAATATTACTGAGAATACTATTTTAATGTATTTTACTGATTGGACTTGATACGCCTACTGCAACTCTTTTTAGTGTCTCTACTAAAAGTTCTATACCGGTAAACGTCGGGGCAACTACTGGTTAATCATCAATCAGAATGGCAGATGAGTTGGTAGATCGCTGGCATGGCAATACGAAAGTCCTACAAACGATCCCAGCGACCGCCAATCCTGAGATTTTCCTCAGTCACACGAGACAAATTCCGGTATTGTACGTACAAAACTAGATCCTGACCGACTACCTTCCAACATCCTCTCCCCATCCTGAGATGCTCAAAGTCCACAAATAAATAAATAAATTCATCAGTCAGAATAGTTAGAGTTAACATTGTTCGAACACAAGCCTCTAGTGACGGTTAATAGGCAACAGTGTTAGTCAATACTTTACATTCGCTGGGTACTGAGAAGAATATACACCTGTACAAGATACATTTCCTATCTTCTTCCATATTTACCGTGCCCTCATAATGAACTCTCAAAACAAGTTACAACTAAGCACACTTAACTTATTTCTCCACCTTGAAGGCACACTATCACTAACGTTCTAACCAGAATAACACTCATATAACTACGAAACGAAAGACTCCGTAATTATACCTAACCTCATCTCGTAAAGTACAAGGCTCACCACAAAGTCAAATCAAACAGACACAATTTCGTCATCTCCCGAATCACACTTTCGACCTTATCCTACAACACTTCATCTAATGAATTATCATTTTCCTCTCTTTTGAAACTTGTCCATTGCACTACTTTATCACGAATCAAAATGAAACTATGATCTAATATTACGGTCGTGTGAATTAAAAATATTCTTCACAGAAGAGGAAGTACAACAAGATACTTTTACTAGAAAAGCACCCTTGTATCCTAACTGCAAGGTGTTAATTTCACTTCCGATTCAACTCTGTAACTTGCTATATGTATAAAATACATTCAAAATAAATCTGCAACCTTGTACACAACGTAGCAATATTCTCTGATACTCCCTGGGAATACATTAACTTTTAAAATAGTCCAATTAGTACCATATCAGCGGACCATAGACAAAGGACTAATGGAAAATACTTTAGAAGACGCACTCCAGAAAAAAAAAAAATACTACGAAAGGATACTTGTACAATATGGATAATAATGTGTTAATCTCTCTGT
>JAGDQP010040578.1:5038-17240 GCA_022664845.1 Lepisma saccharinum | reverse complement strand
ATCATCGTCTTCTTCTTTCAAAAATTTAAGAAATCATATGACAGTGCTTCGCTTTTAGACGAAACATTGAATACAATGCTTCAAAAGCTCGTAATTCTTTCATTGTGCCACACTTACAATGAAGTGCTTGCTTGGAAATACTTTCTCTTCTTAATAAATTAATCGAAGTGGACCCTGACGCTAATATCTTGGAACTAAAATGAAAATATAATCCCTTTCAAACAACCTTTGATTTAGTATTTTAACAATAGCTTTGTGAATTTGTTATTTATTCTGTTGCGTTCACTAATTAATATTTGTAACCTAATTGAAGAAAATAGTGGGTAGGTCTTGCGCTGAAACAGTTGAAATCATAACTGCACGATTATCCAAACCCTTTCCGGACAACAAGTAGTGTATACAGTGCTTTGGATACAGTTTAGAACTAAATATTTGCCCAATAGCATTGAACTCCGTAACGTTAGACAATACATTGAGTATGATTGTTTTTATTTTAAAAATTCTGTCACTTTATTTTATTTTATTGCCTATTAATTAACTTATAGGCCTATTCTTAACTAGTCCCTAAATTTTTAGATAATGCCAAAATTTGAGCCAAGGAATATTTATTTTCAGCACGATGGCTGTTATAATGGCAACCTTGAGAGTATAAGGATAATTGGAGAGTCAGTATAGAAAGTAACAGATAAACAAAGATGATTTTCAAGAGCCGAAAAAAATAAACATTGAGACTATTTTTTTTACAAGAAACCTTTTGTAAGGTAAATATTAACACAGACAAATTGACAGCCACTGTGATTGGTATTCGAACCCGGATATGGCAATTAATGAGTGAGGTCTGACGTGCTGAGAGTAGTAGAAGAGTTACGGTCTCTCGCAGAATCGTCGTTTGTAACTCTTACCATGCGAAAGGTCCGCGCTTCGTGTCCTGGTCATGATACAAGATTTTTTTATATTCTTTCTGTAGTAGGCCTACATGTGCAAATTTTATGTTTAGTCATGTGTTCTTGACATACAAAGTGAATGGCTAAAGATCTCAAATTAATAGTAGACATACAACTTTAACATGAAGAAGACAATTGGTAAAGTTCAACAATTAATGCACTAGTAAATCTTCTTTTCATTAGTAGTTTTTTTTTGTCATACATACTTAACGTTACATTGCAATTTAACCATAACGTCAGAATGTAATTGAGACAAACGTGGACATTTTACCGTCCCTGAAACATTGCAGGAAAAAACTGAAACATTGATGTAACATAACCAATGTTGCAGACTTCCCTATGTGAAACATTTCTGTGACTATTGCATGCTGTTATAACCTGGACTAAATTTTTAAAAATAACGCTGACGGCATTTTTTAGAATTTGTATGCAATCTGGCTAGCTTTTAGAAAAAGTACGCTGAATTCTAATACCATGGTTGCCAATGTCAGAATTGCTCTGGAAATCCAATATGACGGACAAAAGGCATTATGGCGCCCTTGGACTAACAACATCCTACTAGCCTCTAGAAAGTGAAACAACACATGTATTTCGGGTCGAAATTTGAGAAAATTTGTTCGTTCAAACATTTTTACATGAAATCTGTATATTTCACAGTGTTAGACGAGGCTTGGAGCCCATACCTTACATTAATAGCAGGTAACATTATTCTCCATTTTGAGGTTGTCACCCCTACAGCTATGTTTGTACCAACTATTTCACCTAGAGTTTTAATACTGGTATCAAATTGTAGGGTTTTATGGTCAAAATAGTCAACATATGTTGGTGGCTATCCGAGTAGTCTGTTTTGGGGCATGAAAAGGGGAAGAATCCAATATGGCTGCCCTAAAATGTAATTATTGGCATACAAGTAATCACATCGGGGGAAGTAGTTATAGTTCAGTCATAAAACGTTAAGGGATTAGAGATGTGTTCAAAAGTATATGAAGGATACAGGGAAAAAACAACCAAAGTCGCATTATTTAAATAATATTTAGAAAATTTGTTTCAATGTAGAAAAGTTGCATTGATCTTTAAATTGTGATCCAATAATTTAACCTAAAACTAATAAATATTGTTGAATTTTTCAATAATGCACCTTAATGTAACTTTTACCAACGATATAAGAATCAAAGTCGAAATAAATAACGAAAGAGTAATCGAAGTTTAACATAAAAATTGAACAGAATTTAATAGTAATGAATTTATTAAAAACACTGTTTTTTTATTGTAGCACACCTGTATTATAAAAGAAAGGAAAAATAAACACATTTCAAGTGAATTTGGACTTTGAATGTTTTTGTCTTTAACCAATGGACTTTTGTTGTTCGTCATAAAAACCTTATATTTTGAGGTCTCATCGAGTGGAATATGATTGATATTTTCAAGTATAAACTTGTCAGAAAGATAGTCCAGATCCTTGTTCACAATACCCCACCAAAATCTCATTTTTCGATTTTTTGGACTTTGATTGTTCTTTCCGTGTTATTGTCATATTTCATACAAACAATGGAATTCACCTTCATGTTCTCTTTGGCCTTGTAATTGAAATTCTAGGAATTTCCCCAGAAATAAAGTTGTGATGTAGTAGTCATCTTGGAAAATGCTTTGTTTTCGTAAACCGTAAAATGTGATTTAAAGCTGTTCCTGATGAAAATTGTGTAGAGCAAAGTTATATACCAAAATGGTTTTATTCTTCATTGTAAGAGCACTACGTCAGTGTGAAAAATGCACAAATAAAATTTATTAAGAATATACTCCCGTCTTAAAAAATGACGGCTAAAATTTAGTTGCTACCCTCATTCAAATACTGACTACTTTTAATAACTTACAGCAGTTTTGTTTACACTCTGCTCTTAGTTAAAACCAAACCGGATTTCAGCCGTCAATTTTCAAGATGGTGGCTAGAGCACAATTTTATTTTAGGAAAACTTCTATAATTTCAATCAGAATAACCCCAGATTTCTCTACCCAACTGGCTCCCATCATTTGCTAAACATTTTGCTGATGAATCCCTAGAATTTGACACAGAAATCACAACTTTATGTGTAACAGTTCCGAACACGTGGTTCGTTAAATGTTAGAAATGACTTGGCAGCCATATTGGATTCATCCCTACTGGTTTTCTAAGATGGTAGTCACCATTATTTGTTTATCATTTCTGCTATAGGTGGAACACAACACCTTCAATTTGACATCTGAATCATAAATATAGGTGAAATAGTTCCAAAGCTGAGGTTGATTATATGCGACTTGTTTTGGCAGCCATGTTGAATTTTTCCTTCCCATGGACTCAGCTTGAGTACCCAAGTAACTACGACCATTTGATAACTATTTCGGTAACGAAACCCTACAATTTGACACCAAATGGAGGGCTTTATGTGCAATAGTTCCTAAGATATGGTAATTTCCATGGTAGAAGTAGTATGTTCCGTCGGCCATATTGGCTCCACTGGCCCCACGCGTACTACCCAGATGGCCACCATCACTCCATCACTTTTTCTAACACTTTCTCCCAACCTACATAATGAGACCATCCGCAATATTGTTTCATCAAACTGCACACAGTGTCCTTTCTCTTGCCATAAGTACACGGGCTAAGATTTCGTCCCGTTCTGGGGAATTGAAAGACAAGATAAAACTTCCATTCTTGGAGAAGTGATTTCACTTCACAGCGATCTTTTGATGGATTTTCCTGGTTAGTATAAATTAGCATATCTGCCAGATATCTTCACATATTTAAATATACTTACCTTAAATCTTCAAGGAGAAACGGCTATTGTTTTTATAGTTGAAGAAAAGATCGAAGCAATGTTCAAGAAGTTGGAATTGTTGTACCATCATCTATCGAACCGAAACTATGAGTCATTCCCAAACCTCACAAATTCTTTAGGTTCCAGAGACGAGTTTTTGTCTGAAGAGGATTTTATCGCTTGACATTTGAAAGATTTGAAGTGAATATTTTCCTAATTCTGATACAAACAAAAACTGGAGTAGAGATTCATTTTTAGTTTATGTGTTTGAACTAGAGGGACTCACAGAAATAGAGGAAGTCAAACTCAGAAATATCTACTGATGGTGCTCTGAAATTGCAGTTTAAGGAACAGTACCTTCGAAATGTCTTAGTCATCTAGAAGAAGATTATTCGGAATTATCGAAGAGGACTATGAAAGTATTGATGCATTTAGTAACGACATACTTGTGTGAAAAATGATCTACTGCCGTGTATCTTAATAATAACTATGGAAACCATTTGATGAACGTACACTCAGAATACAAGCTTCAGATATAAACCCCAATATAGCAATACTTGTAAGTGAAATGCAGCACCAGTCCCTCTCATTAATAAAATGTTTTCTTTCTCCATCCAACTTGCGGTAAATAAGATGAAACTTAGCGCAAATTATACTCATGTTAATTTCTAGCATTCATTTTCATGTAATATTTTGTATAGATGTGTCATATTAATGAATTCATGTACTTGTAACTTCAGTTTTTATTACAGCAATTAAAAACAAGAATTTTCAATTTGAATGTAATTATTCCAATTAAACCACTATAATAGTAAATATTATAACATTCATGAAAGAAACAATAAATATTTGATGCTCTTTACGGTATTAAATCTTGAGTTGTCTTTTTGGTCCGCGAATACAAAATATACAGGTATAACAAAGAAAATGTTAAGAGCCACTGCTATAAAATCTTTCCCAAAGAAGAAATACTATCCTGTGCCTATTCTTAAGAAATATGTATGCCTTAGCAGTTTAATTAATTATTGTCTTTATTTTTGAACAGATGCTACAGACTAGCTTACCTTGTTTGAGGAGAAACCACGAATTCTGCTCCGTAAAATATTTAAGTTGTTTATAATTCTAACATTCCGGTATGTGTTCGTTTTTGTTGCTCTCTGAAGTATGATGAAGGTTAAATAAACCAGTGGTCTTTCACTTTTTGAAATTTCATTACTCTTCACTCCACTATCCAATATTTTATCACGCCATATTTCACAGGCACTTTAATCCGTCTTCTTCGGCAACTTCAATGGACTCCATTTTAAAAAAACTATCACGGAAGACAGCACGAAACACACTATACACGCTTGTACATTAGGATGCTATGGGTAACTTGAGTATAGAGGCCCAATTATTTACAGATAATGTATCAGTATGCAATTAATATGAGTTAACGTAATTAGTACATTTAAACGTTTGAATCTTCACTAATGTGTTTTCACATTGTTTACAGATTGTTTTTCCCCACAATTGAGATGTAAACAATAGGAAAATTACTCTTTGCATAATAACACTGAGTATACTAAATTTGAACTCTGGTGTTTACTGGGGACGCTGATAAGTACTATATATAATATATTCATAATAAATAGAGTAAATGAAAAAGATAATGACCTAGATTTGCGTAGGGTGGCAAGTCCTACACATTTTCATCTCTCATACTTTCAAATAAAGAGTTGCGAGCCACTTACAGTCTTGCAAGTTTGCCTGAAGAAAATAAAAACTTTATTGTATTTAGAAATCCTCCTAGCTCCAACAGCGAAAAGTTTCCTTGTATAATTTCCTTTGACTATAAAAAAGTAAATATTTTATAAAGAATATTGTTTTTATTGCATGTTAAAATATTGGTGCAGTACCAGCCATCACTTCTGCATACCGGTGTACGTCTTTGTAGTTTAATAAGTCGCGGTACTATAGATGCAAATTAAAAACGTTCCGGTTCTCCGTACTGGTGAAAGTATCGGCTTCTTTTAATCCCTCATTTAGATATCAGCTTTTTGATCTGGCACGATAGTTTAATCATGGGCTCGTAAATTAATGTGCGTGTTATTTAGTGGTATGATTATAGTTTCAACGTATTGCTTTAATATACAATGGTCTACTGTACCTGATCGGATTAATACATATGGCAAAATGAATTTCAATTCAAGAATAAGACAATTATTTTACTAATATATTAATGAATTTTAATTTGTAATATTTCCTAAGTTTTGTTTTGAGCATTTACTAATTATTATTTGTATTCTTCCTGAAATATAGTTACGTATGAGAAAGCGCTGTATTTTTTAGCATCAAGCTATTCAAAGCACAATATTATTGTTATTATTAAGATATGCAGTAAAGTTAAATTAATAAAAATCAGTGTTAAAAAGTTAAATATTTATATTAAAAAGAATGAAATAATCCATTCTCTCCTTCCCTCTTTTTACTTGCAGACAGCAATGAGAAAGAGAAGGCAAAAGAAGAAATGAAAATGCAACACGTTTTAATCGAGGGATAGCCTATGAACTTTATCAAGTGGGTAGCTCGATTGATTTATAATATCATTGCCTGTCAGGAAGATTTATGAATGTAGCCAAATGTGTAACAGTGAGAAAGACAGAGAGAGAGAGAGAGAGAGCGAGACAGAATTTAAGTGACTGCTATGCACACATGCAGACTTTAGCACGCACCTAGTCGATATACTTATATGGCCAGATAGACAAGAAAAAAGAACGAAAAAAAAGCGACGTTTCAAGTAAAGATTTCTTTCTTTCTTTTAATAAAATGAAGATTGTATTTGAGTGTTGTTCACCAAGCAATTGGCCATGTATTGCACAGGAAGGAAATAGTGCAGGGTCGTGTATGGTGCTGCCACCTACGCTGAAAAATCAAAAATCTTTCCGCTGGCAATAAAAAGAATTCTCTCCGATCTCCCTAGCACTTTCCTCCCTTCTGTTCTGATTTAACTTTCCGTTCTATCTCCTTTTGCTTATCTGACAAACTTCTCATAATCGTGGAAAATACAAAACCTTTTAATTTAATGTTTTTCAACATACATGGTCTTCCGGAAATCACTGTTTCTTGAACTAGATTTTATATCTACTTCCTCTTCGATATAATATAAACAAATAAAAAGTATTCATTTTTATTTTCTAGCAGAAGAACATCTAGATAGCGAATATTTTTATATTATCTACAGGCCCGTAGCCAGCCGAAAACCTTAGGTGGGCTGGGAAAAATTTAAGTGGGGCTAGTCGATTATATGAATCAGATTCCTTTGCGGAACGATTATTATAAAAAATACTTGGTTACATAACAAACAGGGGAAAACTACATATATTTCAGCGAATTTGCTGTACTTTTATCAGCAAAGGAGACTGTCATTGCCCGGTTAGATGCCAGTGTTTACGTTTGTCATTTGTACTCATATGGAATATTATTTGCACTTATTTCTATCCACATTTACTCCAGAGTATGTCTGGGAATCCCCACTTCTTTTGGGTCATCCTTTTACTCATTCATTGCATAATTTTGGAATATGAAGTTTTGGATAGAGCAGGTCTCAAGTCCTTGAAGGTGCCATGCCGTCTCAGTTCTACTCTTAATGGTATTAGCACTACCAAGCTTTAGAGTTCATTTTCCCATACTTTCGGAACTCTATAGCGTCGAAACGAAGCATTTGTGCATCCTCGTTGGTATATACTTTTTTCTCTTATTTTCATATCAGGAATTTTGTGAAGTAGGTATGTTGGTGTTGTTTTACATCGCACTGTCTCGCCGCAAATGTCACCCATAGCTTTAGCCGATAAGGCATGATTACGGAAAACAAACACAGAAACGGTAACGTGAAACGTCTAGGTATATTAGACCTAATTTAACCCAGGCCCGTCACTAATCAAAATCTTTTGAATGGGCACCGGTCCTTATAGTTGAGGGATCAGTTGCTTGATCTGATGAAGCATATGAGTCAATCTATTACACAAAATTATCACACTATTAATCAAAACTGATCTACAAGGATGCATTATTATATCGAAAAATTTAATATAGCTGAAACTCGAAATAATCTATCTATTTCTCTGTTTAATTCGAGTCAACCAGACCAGTGTCGGTTTCGATACTAGTCTATAGTTTCGGTTGCCAAACCAACATGTGAATTGTCTCAACCTATTTCTTATAGTCTGATCATTGAGGAATCGAAGACCGCATGCTTTGAATTCAATCAGCATTTCTTTTCACTTGTGTGTGTGTAGATACTTATATTTTTGGGCTGATATGTGTAGTATGTTCAGTGGAAACTACTTGTGTAGCTTCTCTAACTAAACGGACTTCGCGCCTTATGAATAATTATGGACCCCCCAATAACATTTTTTTAAGCCCAACTGCGTCTAGGCACGATATTTTGGATTCCGCATTGTGACGTTTGTCCGTCTGTCTCTCACAAACCAAATATTATATCGATATTAATAGATGGAAGTTTTCTTTTGTATCTTTGTTATTTGGTTCTTTCATTTCTTTACGAATTGAATCAATGTCTGTTTTTGCTATTGGTGGATTTCTTTCCTTTGACTCAGCATTTTTTGTAGAAAATTTCATAATAACCTTTCAAAGACATACCTTTTCTTTAATAATTCGCACTAAAAAGTAAAAAATAAAAAATAATTTTGTCTATGCATGACTGAAAAGAAAAGCATGGGACACGCCAATTCAAGAAATTATAAAGTGACTGAAGTGCCCCATGCTTTTCCTTTTAGTCAAGCATAGACAAAATTATTATTATTATTATTATTACGTTTTAGTACGAATTGTTTAAGAAAAGTATGTCTTAAAAATAATAATTGCATTATTTTTTGACGTCGGGAAATGAGTTAAATTAACGTTCCAAGATTTTAAGACACCACGAACCATTGCGAACTAAAGAAAGTAATGTAAAAACGATTTCATTTTCTCGTGTTTATCGTGCGTAAAACTTTTTTAACTATCCATAAACATGATGTTTTTAAAAATCCATTTGGTTACATTGTATTTCTGTCACTTTTCGCTATATATAGTAAGGGATAAACCTACTATCTTTTTGTCAACATTTTAGCGTTTCACCTAAGCGGTCAGTCCATTCAGGTCGGTTCATTCTTCATTTTTCCACTTTTTCTAGCCACGATTAGACTAAGTACACAGGTGTTGTAGGGGGAGAATCTATCTTATTCTATTTGTTTATGGAAGCAATGTGGAATTTTGTTATTTTTATTTTCTTAAACATATTGTGTACTCTTTTTTTTTCGGTACGGAGTTGAGCAATCTCCATGGTGTCTAAGGTGTTTATGTGCTTTTATATGTTAAACCATCCCTATATTTTTAAGGGAAGTTTGCCAAACTTCTTTCCAGGTATCAATTGTTTGTCCCAGGCAGGAATCGACCAAAGATTTTTGTTGTGTTACATGCGCTTTTTATTATACAAAGAAATTAAGTTGATGGTGTAGGTAGAATGCTAATTTATGTAAGTGAATACTTCAATGTTTATTATTAGAGTTTATTTTATATAGTCTCTTTTAAATAAAACTAACCTCAGTTGACACTCCCATACATATCTCATTTCTTCTCTCGTTTTATACAAATAAAAACTAGCATGGACCTGGACCTTCCGAACCGCACCACCCGATACGTCTAAACAATGCTCTTTTATTATCACAAGACGTTAATTAACATTTGAATATTATTTTGTAATATTTCTCGCATAAGAAACTGGCAAAATGAATTTGCAACTTTGTAAGGGGTCGTCAAGGGCAACTTTTTTGAAATTTGCTAAAGGAAAGTACTTCTAAAACTATGTATGAAGTGCTGTTCATTCGATTCAAAAATAATGGAATACGATGTACTATATAAAAGCACACAATTGTACCAAATAATATATATTTAAGAACATGTATAGAAAATTATTAAAATTTTATCAGGTATGTGGTTAATCTTTAATTTTCATACATGTACGCAAAGTATAGGTAGGGGGCTAGGAAAAATTTAGACGGGCCTAAGTCCCCCCTATTACCCCCTTGGCTACGGGCCTAATTATCTACACTAATTGATTTACTATTCACTTTTAGATCCCTTGGTAATGAAGCTATAGGGATCTTATAATCACGTTCAGTATGTCCGTATCTCTGCCTGAGTCCAGAAATTCAATCTCAGGAACTACAAGTTGTAGACAGATAATTGAGTGTTGTTGGAAATGCCTTGACAAAACTATCAGCTTATCCCATAATTAGTGTCGTATTTTTGCACAGTGTGGAAAAGAAGATAACTTACCTTAAACACTACCATCAGTCAAGAAAATAGTCTCCATGGACTCCATAATACTCTGCAACCTGTCAACTAGTTGTTGAATGCCCCGCTGTAAGAAGTCACCAGTTTTGGAGGCAAAGAACTGGGTCACTGTTCGTAGAACGTTATCCTCATTTTGTAGTGTTTTCCACGAAACGTGGCTTTACAGGCTGCGAAAAAGACAATAGTCTGTTGGTGCAAGATCTGGTGAAAACGCCGGGTGGGGCGGTTTCTCCAGCTACATTCCTCGATCTTAGCACAAGTCCTTCTTGCTGTTTATGGACGCGCTTTATCACCGTGCATGAGCACACCCTTACGATTAACCAGAGCAGGACGTTTCTTCAACAATGCAGTCCGTACGCGTTCAAGCTGATGACAGTAGTGATCTGCATTGATGGTCTAGTTACGTGGCAAGGGCTAAAAATGGATTATTCCACGGATATCCCACCAAACACTCAACATCACTTTGCAGGGGTGGAGGTCCTGTTTTGGCAAATTTCTTGCGGTATCCCCTTTAGGTACCCACTGCCGCTTGCTTGTGATGTTATGGTAGAGGACCCACTTTTTATCACCTGTCACCATTATGTGGAGAAATGGCTCACGTCTGGGATGGGTGAGCAGATGTCAACTCGCTGCAGTTTCTGTTGAGGGGTTAACGCATGGGGTACCCATTTTCCGCGTTTCGACAGGTACCCAAGATCTTGTAGATGACGATGAACGGTCAAATGGGCGACATGGAGTTTGCTGGACAGTTCTTCAACAGTTTGTATTCGATTTACCTCCACCGCTGCTCACAGGGCATCGTTGTCCAGACGCATAGTTTTCCCTTCTCGTGGCTTATCGGTGAGGCTTTTGTCCCCAGACCGAAACCTCTGGGCTTGTATATCCACAGCACCCTGACCATATACGACATTGATGTTTAGTGACGCTGCGCTGGCTGGATCTCCCTGGAGAGATTCATACGGCGTGACGTATGTGGTCGTCCGATTCTGCCATGATCATACACATCGACACTTCCAAAACGTGGAGTAGACCGTTCTCCTTCTACACACTGCTACAAAATCAAGTGCCCTAGATGGTTCAGCAATGGGACGGCCGTCTACTTCACTTTTCGCTCTTCAGATGGCGTCATTGCAGCGGTCATCGCAGATACGACATTACTTATGAGATGAGCTGATAGTTCGGAATCGTCTTGATTGGTGCAGTATTTCAGTGTTGCGAACACATTGTTTTAAAAAATCAGTTGTTCAAATGTCTCCATTCAGTTAGCATAGTTGCGCCAAAACTTGGCAAAAGCATTATTAGATACAATACAAAAACATAGTGTATCTACATCCCCAGTGTTGCCAACCTATTTTATATAAAATTACTTTTTTCAAAAAAACTTTCATTATTTTTGACCAAACTTGGCATAAACGTTATTTGACACAATCAGAAAATACTATGCCCTCCCCGTCCCCAGAAACCCCGTTCTAAGTGCTGCCAAATCGTGCACAAAAATATAATCT
Organism: Lepisma saccharinum; assembly: GCA_022664845.1. Lineage (NCBI taxonomy): Eukaryota > Metazoa > Arthropoda > Insecta > Zygentoma > Lepismatidae > Lepisma > Lepisma saccharinum. The sequence goes on along the minus strand of JAGDQP010040578.1, from coordinate 5,660 downwards.
CCTGAACTATAAGATGTATAGACGTGTCGGAGATACCGTGCGAAAGGTCTTGGCTAGACCAGCTCATAGCCGCTTGAACCGCCTTGATAAGTGCAGTTGTTCAGTGCTGCCAACCATTTTTTTTAAATAATGAACTTTTCAAATTGATCTATTCAATTGGACATAGATGCGCTAAACTTGGAATAAACATTATTGGACATAATAGAAAAGTTTTGTAAGTTTTTCCGTACCCAAACATTGCACTTGTCAGTGTTGCTAACCTATTTTATAAGCATTAATGCTAGCGTTGCTAAATGCTATCAAGGGACCGGAGCCTTCGAAATTGTTAGTAGAATACCAGTCTAACGCGTTATAGTCAATATTCTCTAATTAAACAAGATCTGCAGTTTGAAACGTTCCCTGTAACAATTAAGTGTTCACAACAATGAAAGGAAGAAAATATGGAAAATTAGCGCAGATTGTTATCTGAGTATATTTGTAGTTTTTCTCTGCAAGAAGTTCGAACATTCTAAATTCACATTTGTGTAAGATATCGTACAGTTTCTTTTAAATGAAATAATGTATGAAAGATAGGAAGATGTTGAAGATTTCCCATAAACCATTTCGGCTCTGAAAGTAAGTG
>JAGDQP010040577.1:0-17240 GCA_022664845.1 Lepisma saccharinum | reverse complement strand
TATTAAGTTGCTGAATTTTGTTACAGAGCTCGTTGATGGCGTCTTCAGTAGATTTATTTTTCCTAAAACCAAATTGTAAATTGCATTCATTAATATTTGGCCTTTTATTATTTATCTTCGCTGCGATTACTTTTTCGAATATTTTACTTACGACGTTTAGCAGGCAGATAGGTCTATATGACTTAGGGTTTGTTCTATCCTTATCCTCGCCTTTCAGGAGTATAACCAGCTTTGCCTTCTTCCACGTGTTTGGGAAGATTCCTTGTTCTAAGCATTCGCGAAAAAGCCTTACGAGGTATGGAGTCCAGATATCTTTGTTTTCTTTATAGATTTCGCTCTTTATATCATCTGGGCCTGGGGCCTTTCCATTTTTAAGACTTTTTATGGCTTGTTCAACGTCCCAGTTTGTAGCGTTGAGCTCTTCATTATTTTCTTCCTCTCGCTCGGGGTTATAGGTCATGGATGCTTCCCTCGTGAGTGTATTCTGCTCATTATCCTCATTTTCTAAATCATCGGGGAACAATTTTGCTAAGAGTAACTCTGTAGTATCCTTCCAGCTGGTGGTAAACTGCCCATTATCGTTTTTCAAGGTGTTTAGGGTGCCCCTCGTCTTTATTTTACTCATCACAATCTTGTAGGGTGTTCCCCATGGGTCTAGACTAAGATTATCCTCTACGAATTTGTTCCAGGTTCTTTTTTTGTGTTCGCGTAGCTCTTTCTCGAATTGTTGTTTGATTTCCCTATACTTGTTTAGTCTGCTTTGCCTCAACTCGTGGTCTCCAGCCGCTCTGTAACTTCTTCTAGCTGCTTTTGTTTTTCTTTTTAGTTTATCTAATGCCGCTGTCCAATACGTTTTCTTCTTTTTAGTTCCACCTTTTTTATTTGGGATGGCTTCTTCGATGGCTTTCTTTGTGACCAGCTCTAGTTTCTCCGTCAAGTTATGAATATTACAGTTTATGTCAATCTGTGGTAAGTGTAGTTTGTTATTAAATTTTTTCCAGTTTATTTTGTTTACATTATATTTAAATGCCGTTTTGTCTTCTTCATCCTCTTCACGATCTTGTTGTTTTAGATTTATGTTAAATCCGATGGCGTTATGGGCACTCGTTGTTGCATCTTCCACGACTCTCCAATCCGTTAAGTTATTATACACGTTTCCCCCGGACAAGGTTACATCGATATTTGACTCCGCCCCAGCCCTGCCCCTAAATGTCGGCGGTTAGAGAGAGAGAGAGAGAGAGATAGATAGAGAGAGAGCTCATTTTAAAGCTTTTGCAACAAGCATTCGTTTTTACGGAAGCTAGAACCAGGTAACAAGCTAGCCGCTTCCAGCAACCAGATCTCAATCCGCAGTTTCAGTTTAAATGATACAAATCCTGGTCTCGATTTTAAGATCCTTGTTATCGGTTCCATTGTTACCAGGAACCGGATCGATTTGATGCTGCCTATTATACAGAGTGTTGCCAAATAAAACTGTCAAAATCTCCTGATATGAAAATAAATATAGAATATTAAGGGTGCACAAATGCTTGGTTTCGGCGTTATAGGCTGCCGAAAGCGGGGAAAACGAACTTAAAAACTTGATACTCCCAATACAATTAACAATATAACTGGTGCAGCATAGCACAATCAAAGTGCTCTATCCACAAATGCATATTTCCAAATTGTACATCGAGGGTGCAAAATATTGCCCGACTGAAGTTGGGGATTCCCAAAAATTGTCTGAATACAGGTGCGTCGAAATATGTATTAATGGGATTACTTTCTATGCAGTAACAATAATTCATTTGCGCCAGGTCGATATCTCAAACAGGTTTCCATTACGTGCGATATATTTTTAATCATAAGCGGTTACATAACAAAAGTCGTAAGAATGGCATACATTTCAATGAATGTTTGCTGTGTTTATCAGCAAAAGAGACTGTCATTGCCCTGTTAGATGGAAGTGATTACTTCTATCATCTCTACTGATACTGAAAGAAGTCCCATTCATACTTAAGTTGACGCACAGTTTAGCCAGAGGAATGTCTGAAAATTTCCCTTTTTCTTTCGGAAATACCTTGCGCTCGCATTGCACAATTTAGGTATATGCATTTTTGGATAGTGCAGGTTTAATGTCTTGGAGGGCTCCATGCTGCTAATGGTATTGGAAATATCACGTTCTAAAGTTAGTTTTCCCACTGTTACGGCTGGCGGTCTACAGCGCCGAAACGAAGAATCCATTCTGCAACGAATTTGTTGTTCCGTCGCACTGATGCTATCGTTTGCAAGGTGGTAGTGATGCCAATTTTACCTATTTTTGGCTAAATCTTGCATATTTGGAGAGGCATTTAGCGATACAAATATACGAAATGTTTACAGACTTAAATACACCTTATTTTATGAAAATCTTGCTATTTTTGGCCATTTTTTATTAGCTATTAAATAATTTCTAAAAATACTTTTTTCTTTGAAAATAAAGTGTAAACTTGAAAAAAGAAGCCACTCTGTTATTATATACAATCGTATTAATTGATATCTCATTACAGAGGGTGTTTTATTCTCTTTCAAACCCTTCGTTTCTCTTCTTCTTCTCTCCCCCCACTACACAGATTTAGAGCTACTCAACAATAATTGTTAACTCAGATAATAATTTTATTGTCGCTCCTGTAACTGCCCTAATTGCTACTTTTTACTAATTTTAATTTCGCATTTCATTGAAAGATTCTTAAGCATCGAGAATGAGACTATATATCTTGGAGTTTTCTAATGCAAATTTAATAATATTTCGATTCTTCAAGCCATAGAGAGTAGAGGAGAGTGATGCTGGTAAGACATATTTTTCAGGTATATTTTGTGGCAGCCATAATTATGTTGGCAATTATATTTCCTTTTCTGTTTTAAAGTACGATGTATTATTGATGGCAGAATACAAAAATTACATGTGCCGACTCAACCAAAACTGGAATAGGTAAGTTTAATAAATGCTTCTAAAGTAACTAAAGTTATTAAACTCCAACTCTGAATCACTCAATTTTATGTGAAGTAATCACATTTCCACCAGAACCCCCTGGGGGGTGTTTACCCAACAAAGTCTCGACAACGCCCCCCCCCCCCAATCTTGAGAGTTGTGCTGTAAAAATCGATAGAAACCGTACAAAACTTCACTTACACCCTCCCAATTTTGACTTTACACCCCCCAAACTGAACATCCCGGAGGAAACTCAGGTTGTTCACATTTTTGACGATCGATGATGTCACAATCTTAAGAGTATACGCACTCTTGGAGGGTGTTCGGTATTTCCATTTGGCAACTCTACTTTCGAATGACACCAAAACTCATTGTCGGACTTTTGATCACATAGTAGGTATTGCAAATTCAGCGACATTTTTTTCTTAAATTGACAAGCAACTGTGGGACCAGAGGTACCTCTATAATGCGCCCAGTACGTAAATACAAAGTTTGGTCCTAACGATATGGAAGCAATTAAATATTTTATTTTCTAAAAGTGGTTGGTACTAACAACTACAGCCCTGGAAGTGCCCACATGAACTGTCCCAGTATCTAATACACATGTTAAGTTTGATATAAATAAATGTGAATACTTTCAACAGTAAGAAAGATGAAATCTAGATTTTTAATGTACTGCCAAACTACGCTGCCTGGATTGCCTGTATAACCTGTCCCAGTACCTATTGAATATGTATTTCAAATTAAATGTAAATTAAAGGCCCTGTGTAGATTGTATTAACAAGGGCATTTCTGTAAGGTGAATTTTAAGATAGGCTGGCAACACTGACAACTGAGGTGATTGAATTTGGGGACACCAAACTTTCTTCTATTGTGTTCAATGAACTTTAAGCTAAGTTTGGGGTAGATACGGGCATGCAAGAAGTATTTTTCAATTATGTTTTTAAATTGGCGACACTGAGAACTGGGCAACCTGGGAAATCTCACATATAAAAAACACTATTTGTAATCTAGGGTTTTATTTATCTAGAATGTCTTTTTAATTACCTATATAAAACTACTTCTTGATTATAGAGACGTTAACGAATTACAAATTGCTGCCTTGAAAACAAAACCGAAATTTAGGAAAAACGAAGTTTCATTTTTAAAATTAGGAAGTTTTAGAAAACATGAACGATTTTTTTATTACGACAGTAGGTCCTCTGTGACCATTTCATTTATTTTTAATAGCAAAATGACATGTCATTGTATATTTTTCAACAATCACTTCAACTTACACGAACTAATCAGTAGATCCATTGTTGAAGAGGTGTTAGAAATAGAACTAAAGTCATGCCACAATACAAGACCAATGAGATACAAATAAAAAGGAAATTATAAATAAGTGCATCGTTGAAACAGTAATAATGTTGTAATATAAAGAATAAGAATAATTAATGTTATACGGATCCTGTATTACACCTGAAACTAGTTTATGGAACTAAATATTCGATTTGTTCCTTGGTCACATCAATTACTATGAAGCGCATCCTGTGTGTCCACCTAGAATTACTTTTGTTTCTAAAAATACTATAATTGGAATTTGTTTTATATTAATTGAATAACACGAAAGAAATCATAACAAACAATTACAGTAATAATTCTTTCATATGTTTGAAAGACCGTTTTGATATGTAAAATTTTAAATGCAGAGTAGGTGAGCATAAAGCAACCCCCATTTCGTTGATATTTATAGAGTTAACACTTACAACAATTTTTAGAAAAAAAAAACTCAGTACAGGATTTCAGAAAGAGTGGCAAACGAAAAATATTTCATCAAATTAAATTATAACTCATGCAATATATCTAATAAGATTCATGTCCAAATAATGATACAGTCAAAATACGTATACTTTGATGGGTATTGAAAATGTTTCCTAAAAGACAGATGAGGATATAACCCAAATTTAGTTATCCACAACAGAAGTCACCCTCAATATAAGACTCGAAATGTCTATATCTACTCAACTTTGAGCTAGTCTTGCATAGTTTAAAATGAAACTATTACAATAGACAGACCCTTCTTAGATTGTTCAGCAAAGTGTTGTAAGTTAATGAATACATTTCATATCAATGAATTACGAGTTTTCAAAAAATGGGATCCTTAACAATCAGTGGCATATATCAGAAGTTAAATATAAGTGCTATAAACGTGGATACCGTGATCTGGGGATTCGTGTAAATTCAATACACAACACGACAAGACTTACAGCCATACCTGCAAATAAAAAGTAGAAACATATTTCTAGATCACGAACTGAAAGCACTTTGTTTGTAGGACAATGTGCGAAACAAACATTCTTCATTTCCAAACTAAATAATTCATCCAAATACCACTTGTCAAACAATCCGGACTCTAACATCCTTCTTATAAGTTCATTGATGCGGATAGTATATTTTGATCCCTTTGGAAAGACAAGAGCCTGTAGTTCCATCCCAAATGAAATCTTCACCATGTGGAATGGTTTCCTGGACATTGGACATGGCAATTCTCTCCTAACAAAATATTCCATTACACTTTTCTCACCAATAGTGGCTACCCGATCGCCTTCTTTTATATTGCTTAATATCTGCAAGTAATTGTATTCGATTTTGTATCTCTTATGTAACGCCCACATCAAAGGATTCGATTTGTCTTGGAAAAAACTTCGTAAAAAGGGCGTCCCTTTGAGGGTCATTTCTGAATCCACTAATTGTTTGATAGTGTTTATGTCAGGGAACAGTTAAAACACTGACTATGCTTTGTGAGTATATAGATGAAATAACAAGGTTAAAATACGCCCATGTAATAAACAAAGTTCTCGTTAAGTATTGTCTTAGTTGAGTAACTGATTTTTCAACAAGAACTCCGAATACACTTAAACCAATGATGCTCCAATCCCTGTTTTCTCTAAGAAAGAGGAAAATGAATTTGAGAGCCACAACCACCAACACAAAGATACCAAATATAGATAAATCTACGGGCAATTCAAAAATAGCGATCAGAAGTATCCACGGAGGAATTTGCTTGGATTTCGGAACAATAATTGCTAGCTGAGTAATGTCGTAATAGTCTGAAAAATCTATAAATTGGCGTCTTTGATAGGTGGTAAATAGGGGAGTGTACGCCATATCCATATCTCTATTCATGAGATCTTCCATTATTCCTGAAGAACTACCGTTTGGAAGCGTGAACCCAAAATTAATCCGGTCATGCACGACTACAAATTTTGGTGTGTAATTTATGCGTTTACTTAATTTATCTAGACCTTTGTGCAGAAACCCTCGTATCGATATATCTCCGTCAACTTTATTTAAGGCAAAAATCGGCAGGAAATCAATGCAGTGAGTAGTTATACGAAGTGGATTTCTTTGAAGGTTTGAAGAGTTGAATGTGAATACGCGTTTCTGAATACGTCTTCTGCTGTCTCTAATGTTTCAAAAGTAACACGTTTTGTATAATATACCTGTAGAAATGGGTTGTATGATATCACGGATAGGTCACATTCACATTTCGTGGCTTTGATCTGAATGTTCCGTGTGATGTAAACCACTGCAAGCATTAATACTGCTCTTTCCGAAGCTGCTGGCAAAATGTCTCGTGAAGGTTGCTTTACAACTGTAGCTGACTTTTCTGTGTAGATTGCTAATACTCGTGACAGTTTGTTCCAATCAAACACAGGATTTGTTTCCAGAAAATTAAGCATGTTATCCGATTTCATAAGAATGCATATAATGACATCTTCTTTGGTGGTATGTATCTTTGAATTCGAATGATAATTGAGATGTTCATTATTGATATTAACTGCCAATAAGGATATTTTTATGTTTCCTTCTATTCCATGTAGGTACGAAAGAAACTCCTTTATTTGAACGTCTCTTGTATGTAAGACTATGACGTGCCTTGCTTGCGAGAACCAGTTTAAACTTAAGTGTTTAAATAAAGTCAAGAAGTTTTTCTCATTATTGCAGTCCTGTTTTAAGTTTGATATGAAACTTAATTCACTGAGAAAACAAGGTTCAATAAGGACAAGCATTAGATAAAAAATAGGATACCATTTCCCGTAATGTAGCATCTTGGATGAATGTCTTAGCCAAATGATGTATAACATTGTTGTGGAATTATATTCGATCTCTGAAACCCAATAATCTGAAATGAAAAAAGGACAATAATGTGAATTCTTAATGACTTAAACAAAACACTAACAGGGAATACATGTGTGTCCCCATCTTTTTCCGATCGGTGTTAAAATAAATGTGATGTTTCTTGCTTTTTTCGCAAGAGAACTGTACAGTATATATAGTAAATGCTAAAATTAAAACCGGAAAGTCGAGACGCTGCCGGCAAGAGGAACATTCTGTATAGCCTACATACAGAATTAACCGTATCGTGGTGGTAAAATGGAAGGACTATATGATACAACCGACAACTGCGAGATCCGGGTTTGCGTCAGACGATTGTGAATTTTTGTGCGTGAATTGTGCGTGCTTTTCTCTTATTCTTCAATCACTTTTAAGTTTCCCTTAAAGATACTGGTAACTATCAGCTCGGACCACAGTACACCTACTATACAATGCTCTATATACTGTACTCAGAGAAACATACTAACCACAGATATATATATTTTTGAATATTCTATTAAGCGAATATTCTATTGACTATTATCATCAAGTGACTCGTAATTCTCTTATAAAAAAATTATAGCGCTGAATTTACTTACAAATTTCATCTAGAACAATAAAATAAATTATTTAGGATTAAATGATTACAAAGTGAAGTGTATCTTTGATTCGAAAAAAAGAAGGAATTTTCTAGTTAGGCATATAATCATGTGTCAAGGTTTAAATTTTAGGTAATAAAAAAAAAGTACGGCAAAAACAATATGGATATTCCGTGGGAAAATTATAAGAGGAAGGACTATTTTCGAGTGCCTTTATGGTCCCGATGAATTAGGTATTCCTTCGCTACACATCATCACTTGTCTATAACTATTTGTATGGTCTCTCTAGCAATCGGAAAAGGAAAGTATTGAAGATGAATTCTTGTTTCGCGTGTTCGTCAGGACTAACAGATATGTTACATCTGAGAGCTTACAAGTTTTGTACAGGAGTATTGGTGGTGTATTACGAATATGTTATTTCTTCAGAACTGAACAACAGGCACCGGCAAGAATGTTGTTTCAGAGTAATATTGGGGATGTGTTTAACTTATGTCTCCTCAGTAAGCTATGTTTAACGAAAAAGAACGATGTCGAAAATATTTTAAAAAATGACAACTTCATTGCACCCAGCAACCCTGAAATTTAAGGTGCGACTTCATTAATTACATAAAATAGGGAAAGGATGGAGAACTGATTTTTATATTTTTCCTAGGGTTGAAAAGCATAGTGATTCCAGTAGAACTTTCAGTTTAGGGATGTAAAGTAAAAATGTTTAGGGTATAAGTGATAATTTGCATGGATTCTATAATTTTTTACCGTAAATAATTAAAGTTCGAGTGTGCTCGAGAATTTTGTGCGTGACACCTCAGAGGGTTTCTGGCACTATCACTGGCAGGGAGCAATGAAGTTGTCACTTTTGTATATTCTTGACATAGGTGTCGTTAAAAATAGCATAGTAAGGTAGAGAGAGGTAAAACACTTCTCCTAATACCCTACTGGCCAGAGCCAGTTGTTCAAGTCTAATATTAGCCCAGGAAATAGAGGGTGAAAAAGGGCAAATGTCGTTAATAATTAGCGAAAAGCTGAATTTTAGCCAGTTGTTACGTCACTACTAGAGGTGCTTTCTAAAAAAAAGCCACTCCGCTTGTGCTTCCCCCAATCCTCCCGGAACCACAAAATTACATACTCTCAAAAATTATAGATCCTAGGTCTAGATATTGATATTTTGATTTCAATATTTGCACGTTTTACGGTGTAGGTTGTTTTAAACTCAGAATATTAGAACCTTGTTCGATATAAAAGATGTTGCCTGTTTCATATGCTTTAAACTGATTTATATATCAATATGGTTGAACAATTACTGTGCTAGATATTGGACTAGCAATGACGTGCAACAGCGCGCGAAGAACAGTTTACCTTCTGTGTGTGTGCCCTATCTACATTAGGCAGTTGTGAGCTGTCGATGATTATGACAACTTGTCTATGCTGTGTAGAAGCAAGTAAAATAGATGATGAGTTGGCAGTGTAATTTGAAGGTCTTTTCATGTGACATTTCACATACCCAGTTAGCATGCCAGCTTGCAACAAGGTTGCCAGTCACTTTCTTCGAGCTTGTTAAGCTTGATATTGTGTTGAACTTAATAAACTTATTCGAAAAAACATAAGTGAATTGCTTGTTATAACGAATCTAATTCAAGCTTGTTGGAATCAGCAACTATGCGAGAAATCTTGTAAAACTTTAAATTAATTTGACTTTTGTTGCACCTTCACTGTTGTCTGAGTGCACTGAAGTTCCATCACGTGCCAGGCCTATTTTGACGTAGTCTAATTTCGCCAACTCTCACCCTTTTACTACATCTGATATACTTAGTATAAATAGCGCTTCGAATGCGAACTCATTCGCGTAGTTCCGTGGTCTAGTGACTACAGCATCGGATTGGTGTCTCATTGGTCCTCGGTTCGATTCATATCAACAACAACGTTTTTATTTCTGTAAGAAGGATCATTGATTTCCTTTCTAGTCTTGACAATAATACTTCAACCATGATTGTTAAACTAGAGTGCTTGATGCAACATTGTTTAACCTTTGGGCATAAATTGTTAAACTTTCACCAAGTCATTCCATTTTTCAAATTAGGCTGTATTAACTTTTGAGTCAGGTCGACATTGCTATGTGGGTAGTCAAATAAAAGAAGGAACTGTGAATTTTAAGCTATTTCTTTGCTTAGAAAAAGCAAATAAAGTCTCCTAGAATTTTTACGATAAGGTTAGTCATATTTCTATTAATTAAAAATTAAATTTATTTGGTAATTTTAGTTTTTAGTATATCTTACCTTTGATGATATGGTATTGTCATTTAAATGATGTAGGTTATATTTATTATTTTCTAACAAAGCGTAGTAATCGATTATCGTTCTAAAGAGACTGTCAGGATTTGGTGAAAATTTACATAGCGAAATAAATGCATTAAACTTTAGAAATTACTTATTTATTAAAAATACAATGAAAAAAGAATGGTTGATTTTAATTTATTGTGTGCTCTTATTGGGATATATCTCGAAAGAGAAACTGCAATAGTGAAATGAGAATTACGAACATTATTGAGGTTAATTTGAAACGAAATTATGTACTGCTTGAAAAGTTGGAAGGAGGAAGAACTATTCGTGTTTACAGTGTGCTCCCTTTCTCTTACCCTATTCCGCTATGAGCCACAGACGGCAAATTCAACCCAATTCAATTCAAGAAAGGTGGATCAAATGTGATCATGATGACTGACTGAGTTTTCTACTTTGATCTGCTGTCAAAAACAATGCTGTCAGATACTAGGATGCAAATTTATAAATTGTACTGGTATTATGTACATCAATTCACACTTTTCATAGTTACTAATAAGATTGTTCATGAAGCAATTCCATCCATAGTGTTTGTTTAATCCAACAAGGCACATCAAATTAAAGGGGTAAATAATTATATAGTGAGTTGCTTCTTGAGGGTACCGTCAGTTTTTGAGTTCATTAAGATCATTAAACACATTATTAAGGTCACTTCCACCACTTTTCTTTGGGTTCTAGCAGAAACGGATACCTTCAAGATTGAAAGAACCACTCTGAATTCGTCGAACCTTTACCTGGGTGTTAATACTGGTACTAGGTGTAACACATTGGATCCCTTTCAGAAAGTACTTAAATTATGCAGTGGGCTGATATTTAGATCTGTGTTGCCAAAGACATATATGATGAAACCTCTCACTATTAATTTTTGATAGTACTGCATTGATAAGAGAGGTCATGTAAACATAAGGTTCAATGTATGATGCGCTGACTCCAATAGACGGTAATAGATTAAATAGATGTTTTGATCCATATAATCAGTGAAGGGTTAATACTAGACTCGTTTGCATTTTGACAGATATAATCGTGGTCTTACATATGATATTGTAGCATGGTTTATCATAATCCACTTCCTGTTAACTTTCTGTGATTCAGAAGCATTCCTCTTTGTCGTTACACTCTCCATAAAGACTTAAAATGATATTTTGCTCGACAGACTGCTTTCAATAAAATCTGGGTATATATTTCAATCATAAGCCATCCTCTGTCTATATAGTCGTATCATGTCGGCAGCGTCTAGTACTATTCTTAACCGTTCAGTAGCAGAGTCGTTGTATCACTGATATATCATTTTATGAGCCGTGTCCGATAAGAACTTTTTCCTTGCAGAAACATTTGAAACAAGTATTCGATTGTTAAAATTTTATTAAAGATGTTTGTATATGACATCCATCCTCTTGTCTAGATTCACATTTAATAATATATATGGTGTAGTAAAAAGTAATCCATTATTTTTGCATGACATTGAAGGCTTGAATTACCATAGTTAGAATGATCCGATTTAGGTCACATATGCGCCGTTTGGTTCGATAACGTGTTGCCATTTGGAAGGTAATATCATGATGCCTCTTTCACAGAAGCCCTTGTCTCTATTGGCAAAAAATTGAGACAGTCGATTTTCACAAGCCTCTCTTGAAGCAAATTTTTCACCACCAAACGTGTTCGCCATGGACAGGAACAGATGGTAATCACTCGGTGCCGGGTCAGGACTATAAGGTGGGTGAATAAGAACCTCCCAACCAAGCTCCCGGAGCTTCTGGCGAGTCACTATCAATGTGTGTGGCCTGGCGTTGTCCTGGTGGAACACAATGCCTCTCCTATTGGCCAAAGCTGGGCGCTTCTGGACGATTGCTGCCTTCAGACGGTCCAATTGTTGACAGTATAGTTCCGAGTTAAGGGTTTGGCCGTAGGGGAGCAGCTCATAGTAGATAATTCCCTGCCAATCCCACCAAACACACAGCAAAACCTTCCTGGCCGTCAATCCTGGCTTGCGCTCCGCTTGCGCCGGCGCACCGCGCTTCGACCACGACTTTTTCGCGTGACGTTGTCCTAAGTGATCCACTTTTCATCACCAGTCAAAAACCGCTTCAGAAATGGGTCGCTTTTGTTGCGATTTAGCAGAGATTCGCAGATGGAAATTCGGTCGATGAGGTTTTTGTGCGTTAACTCGTGTGGCACCCATACATCAAGCTTCTTTGTGTATCCAGCCTTATGCAAATGGTTCCACACAGTTTTTGTCCAATGTTTAGCTCTTGGGCAATAGAAACAGTGCTTACATGACGGTCGGACGCGACAATGTCCATGATTTTATCGACAGTTTCGACATTTGGCCTTCCAGTGCGTGGTACATATTTGACGTCAAAATTAACGGAACGGAATCGACAAAACCAAAATTGCACGTGATTGGCTGTTACAGTATCAGGACCATAAACACTATTCACATTTGCAGCCGCCTGGCTCTCGTTTTCGCCTTTATCGAAGAAAAACTGTAAAATATAGCGTATTTTCTCTTTGCTAGTGTCCATTTTGACGCACGCTCACACAATACTGAGTCAACTCATTACAACTATCTGAACAGTGTTTGTAGTACGCAATCTCATCGTTTGAACGCCATCTCGTTGAACCCGATCGGACTTATACAACGCGAGATACAGATCACTGAAGCCATCTATTGGCAAAATAATGGATTACTTATTACTACACCAGATATTTTAATTCATTCAGAGAATATTGGCACTCGCCACTGTTTTGTATGTACTCACATAACATTCAAAATTAATTCCCCTGTTTCTACTTTGGTCGAGTCACGAGTTACCCAATTGGTTTGGTTCTTATAATAATATTTGGAACAATTTCCATGGCACTGTACTTTTGATACCAGAAGGTAACTCATAATGAGAAGTCTAGCCCTTACCCTTTCTCGCCACTCATCATCGCGTAGGTCACATTTCAGGTTAAGATTTTTCCTCATTTCTAAAGTCACAACCATATGAAAACACTTCCTGTGTTCTGCTACTGAATTCTTTTCCACAAATGAAGCAATATAATTTTCAATCGAACGTTGCTTCTGAGGTCCTTAAACAGGTTGATGATGTTGAAAGATGAAATGGGTTGTCGGTCTGCATTGATTTATAATCAGTTTTGATACTAGTATGTCTTGTATATTTTGCCTACACGCGCTGTGAACCGGAATAGTGTCTTCTCCTTCCAACTTTTCATGCAGTGCATGTTTTCATTTCACACTAACCTCAATAATGTCCGTAATTCTGCTTTCACGATTACAATTTCTCCTTCAAGATATTTCCCACTAAGTGCACAATAAATCAAAATCAACCCCTCTTCTTTCGTTATATTTCTAATAGATAAATAATTTGTTAAGTTTAATCCATTAATTCAGCTATGTAAATTTTCACAAGAAGGTGACAAAGTTACTTTGAAAATGATAACCGATTACTACGCTCTGACAATAAATAATAAATATAACCTACAACATTCAATTGAAAATACCAGATCTTCAGAGTAAGTTTTACTAAAAACTAAAATTACGAAATAATATGTAATTTCCAAATAATAGAAATATGACTACCCTTATTGTAATAAATTCTATAAGGTTCTGTTTTCGCCTGCTGAGTACAGAAATAGCTTACAATTGAAGTACGTACTTTCTTTATCTTTTTACTACCCACGTAGCAATTCTGACGTGAATCAACTTTGTTCCAATCTGGGTACATGATATATAACATGAAAAGACCTTCAAAATACACTACCAACTCATAATCTATTTTACTTGCTATTACACAGCATAGACAAGTTGTCATAATCATCAACATTTCACAACTGCCTAATGTACATAGGGCACACACATAGAAGGTAAACCATTGTTCGCGTGCTGTTGCACGTCATTGCTACCTCAATAGCTAACACAATAATTGTTCAACCATATTGATATATAAATCATTTTAAAACTGATGAAGCAGGCAACAATTTTTATTTGGAACATGCTTTTGATATTGTTAGTTTAAAACAAGATACACCGTAAAAAGTGTAAATATTGAAAGCAAGATGTCGTTATCTAGGTCTAAGATCTAGATATAGGCATTTAGATCTAAATTTCGGCAAAACTATTAGCAATATTGCAACACAGATGATAAACATTTTTGTAGAATGTCATCAAAGAATTATAACAAAAAACGAATCATGTCGTTATATCTATCTGTTACGGAGATATAATTTCTGAGAGTCTGTAAATTAGTAGTTCCTGGAGGATGGGAGGGCACAGGCGGAGGGACGGTTCTTTTAGAAACGCACCTCTATAGTGCTGCCAAGATGTCTTGAGCTGTGTCAGAAATTCGAACTAAAAGTAACACCCTCGACACACCGACGCTTTGAGCCAATAAGGCTTCAGCGGGGCGATAACCGAGGGAGTCTTGAATGTGTAACGCTATTACCAAATTTAACAAGAGGTTCAGCTGAAATAAGGATGGCTGAAAAGGAGAATGTTGTGGTATGCAGTGAGGGAAGAAAATAATGAGCGAAGTAATGAAGTTTTGTGACGATGAGAAAAGTTGAGGCCACTGGATGTTTCTCGTAGAATGAGCAACGGAGCGAGCAGCTGCTGCTTCCTGAAAGTTTGAGTCTACTAGGGGTGTTAGGAATTCCGGAATTCGGAAAGTCAGTGACTCAATGGTAAAGCGCTCACCTTTTGCGCTTGGGGTCGTCGCTTCGATTCCTTTCCCTCCCATGTGAGTTTTGTGGTGGACAAACACCGTGTGCATGGCTTTTCTAGGGGGTTCTTCCGTTTCCTCCCACTTTTTTCATTCCACAAATCATCCCATCATTCTCCATCCGATCTCTACAAAAGTTGTCTAACGCTTTTATGCTACAGACCTTAAATTCAAATTCAAATTCGGAATTCTGACTTTCCGAACTAATATTTAAACACAAGAATTTTAATTTTATTTATGGTCTTTAGGCACCTCAGGCTCAGGAAATTCGTAAGAATTTCTTTACACTGTTTTACACCTTAGCGAGCAAGTGTTAATTTTACTCAAAATAACATGTATTGTACTGTCTGTTCGCGGTGTACCATTCTATTCTATCATTTGGCTGGCGTAGCATTCGGGAGGTCGTGGGTTCGATCCCAGTGTTCAACAATGCTGACTGAGATTTTCCAGGGTTTCCAGGTTTCCCTCAGTCACACCAGGCAAGTGCCAGGGTGGCATCTTTAACATAGGCCCTGGCCAACACCTTCCCGAATCCTTTCCCCTCCCCGATCACGGTCAGACCTTAGATGCCTAAAGGCCATAAACAATTCAAACTTTAAACTTCTATCATTTGGTGATAATCGTCATTCGGAAATTGCGACATTTCAGAATTCCACCTTTCCTAAATTCCGACATTTCGAAATTCTGGAATTTCAAATTGGGATTTAATTAACAATCACGTTTCTCGCCTTTTAATGTTTTACCTGTATTGATATTGAAAGTACGAAATACACAGGGCGAAAATAAGATTTTCCTCTATCTCAAGCTCCATTCAGCAGGACACAACAAGAACAAAGAGGAAATGGTGTGTACCACAGTTTATTTTTCAACACCCTCATACTACTGAAGGCAAAGTTCATATTGCGAAGTGTGGCAACATAGTTCCACAGGTGGCAAGAGGGTACGAAATTCTTTCAAACGACAGCAGCGCGTCGAAAAGAAGACTAGATGTCAAGATATATTGGCACTATTATAGTAGTGATGTATCAACTGGCCAAAATTCAGCTTTCCACTAGTTATTCCCGACATCAAAATCTGATATTTCCTGGCCCATATTGAAAACTCTACATTTTCGGAATGTGTCACTTATTCTCCTGACCGGGCTTAAGTTAGATTCAGATTCACATTCAAATGAATGTGAATCTAGAAGTTAGATTCACATTCAGATTCACATTCACTTTCAAATGAATTCCTTCTTTGATACACATTCACATTCACATGCACATTCAGATTCACATTCGAATTCAGAATCACATTCGAATTCAGATTCACATTCATATACACATTCACATTCACATTCGAATGAACTATACCTTTGTGTAGAGCAAAATTTTTCCTCTATACCTTTAAAGTAATTGTGGTAAAAAGAAAGTTAAAACCTGTCCATGTGGAAATAAATGCGTAAGAGAATATAGATCTCTAAAGCCTGCACCTATTTTGTTAGCAGAATTTGATTATCCATTGCAAACGTTAGAGGAAATACCACATTCTGTTAATATTATGGACGAGACATACATGTTCTTTGGTGTTATATTCCAACATCCAGGCCATTTCATTGCAGCACTACAAAGGAACAATAGTTGGTACTGGCATGATGGGCTGAAAAAGCAAAAACAATTACATATTGCAAAAGATATGCAGATTCCACAAGGATATACAACAAGCACTGCATCGCTAATTAAGAAATGAATGACCAATTTCTACAAACATACGAACTATAATAGTTGTTAATTTACATAAACGTATATTTGAATGGCTTATTGCAGAAAGTGACCTGAGTCACTTTTGAGCAATTCTTAGAAGGAAAAAATATTTTTTTTTAAAAAAAATAGGCTTTTTTTAAGATGGATAAAAGTAATAAAATAATGAACTGAATTAATCTTATGATAATAAAAGCGTCGGAGCTCTTAGAAATTATGATTTTATGATAAGGTAAGCAAGAGCACTCAAGCTTTTATTTTACGATTCATAAGATTAATTAAATTTATTATTTTTTTACTTTTAGTCCATCTTAAAAAAAATTAAATCCTTTTTAAATTATTTTTATGTATAATAGATGAATATTAAACTCCCTGCGATATAGGCAACCCAAACTTCACACAATATGTGCGTCGTTGCGTGCATTTAAGGCTAATTTCCAATTATTTAATTAATTAATTAATTACAGTTAACTGGATTATTTTGTTGTATATCTAATGATTGGATATTGTATTGTCATCGGAAGCAAGCAAGTTTACAAAACTTCAAAGAAAGCGGATGATAGGAACTGAGTAAAAATCAATTACAATATTTGTACCAGAGATGATATCAGAGCAAGTTAAAATAAAGCGTTTAACCAAAAGAAGAAAAAAACATATACATTTTATAGTGTAACAAACGTTTTGTTATTGGCTCAAATATTTAGGATAGTGAATAATTAATTTTGCAACCCTCAATGCGCCCCCCTGTAGTATGTTGC
>JAGDQP010040576.1:0-17240 GCA_022664845.1 Lepisma saccharinum | reverse complement strand
TTTCCAACATTGTGGGAAGTGAGCCAGTTTTATTATGCAGTTGATTATCTGAGTTAAGTAGGCTATTGCTTCATCTGGGACATTTTTCAATAAAACATTTTGAATATTATCAGGCCCACTAGCTTTGAATGGTTTCAGTTTTTTAATGATTGCAACTATCTTCTTTTCTTTATGCTTTTAGGTATTATATTATGTCCTCTATCAAAAAAGTCTGTAACTATTCTTTTGACCTTCCTATCGTGTAAAGGATCTGCCGGTGTTGTATTAGGTTGGAATGATTTCTCAAGCGAGTCTGCTAACGCATTTGCTTTATCTGTACTCGAGTAAACTAGGCCATTTTCCCCATGAAGAGAGGGGGTGGGGGTGTATGGCCTTGTCAAGTTTTTGGTTACTTTCCAAATTGAGTTATCTGCTATTTGTAACCTGGCAACCTTGTCTTGCCAGGTTTGTTGTTTGTGGTTTATTATCTCTCTCTTAATTAATTTCCTTAAATTATTAATTTGATTCTTATATCTGGGGTCCCGTGTTCGTTGGAAAGTTTTTCGAACGTTATTGCGTAATTGTATTAGCTTTTTAATGTGTGTAGGGAGTGAGGGTGTGTCGCGTTTTGGTTCCATTATAGGTATTGAAATGTCTTTAGCTTGTGTTATTATATCTGTGAGCTCTGTAGTTGCAGCTTCCAGTTCTAACACGTTACTGATAGAATACTCCCGCGGAATGTTGCTTCTAACTGTTTCTCGGAATAGTGTCCAGTTTGCTTTTGCATAATTTGGTATTTTGGGGTTGCTATCCATGTCAGGTTTTTCTCTAATAGTTACTAATATTGGAAGGTGGTCAGAGTCAAGATCATCCGTCACCTTAATTTCCAGATAAAATGGTACATTGTTATGCAGTGCATAATCGAGTACATCTGGTCTATTACCATTTGTTGGATAGTGAGTAGGTTGGCATTGACTCAACACTCGTATAGGTGAATTTCCTTCATAACAGAATCATAAAAGAACACAGAAATGAAGTTTTACAAGTGTTTATAGGAAAACGAATATATTCAGATGATTTCAAATGCAAAACTTACGTATACAAAGCTTTCTTTACAATATTCCACAATTACATTGATTTGTATCTTATCTACAGTCTTCGACTATTTTTTTGAATGTGTTAATACTAAACTCCTAAAGTCGAAACAAAAGATAATGAAGTAATTTAAGTGTCATTTACATTCATACTAGAAAGTGGTTGTTACCGAACAACTGGAAAGTTGATTACATTAAAACGAAAATGTAAATAAGGGTAAATATTAGCAAAGAACGTTGGTACTTTATACCGTACTTTAGTAAACTCTATGGCATGTTAAAAGAGGTGAAAAATAGGGTAAACTACATTTCTAGGGCCGAATTTTTTACCGTAAAAATCAGTAAACCATTTGTATAGAAAGACTGATTAAAAGAATTAGTAAGATCGAGTGCAGTTTACTATTAAAATGATAAATCCTATTGTTTTACTAATTTTTTACTTTACTAAGAGCCTTCTCAAATTTTACGCTGAGTATTTTGACCTCTTCATAATCATTACTTCTCCTTCTTTTATGTTTAATGTGTGTGGACGTTGGGACGCTTCCATGACTTTTATGTATTCGTCTCACCTATTCAATATACCTTTTCGCTTATTAATGAGATAACCATTTTTGTCCTCCAATGATCACACAGATTTCTTTGTCTCTCTCTTTTTTAAAAAACTTTCATCATGTTTACTTTCTTGTGCGTCAAATCGCATCTTCCTCTTTGTTCCAAGTCTTCTATTCCATTACATTTCTGTAATTCATGTTTCTCTTGCTTTGTTTATCTTTCTTCAAAGTGCATTATTTACCTTCCTGTATGTCTTTTCACCTTCTTCTGTACATATACAATTCAATTTTCTTCTCTCTTTCATTTTCTTCAACATTTCTTCTCTAATCCATTCTGTTTTATTTACTTTCTACTTTTGGTATGCTATTACTTCTTCTGATGCATCGAACATAAAATCCCATAATAAATTCCACTGTTCGTTAGTACTTCCATTTGTTTCCACCCAATTAGAGTAATGCCCTCGATATTGTGAAACAAATTTATCATTCATTTCCTCGTTTATAATATTTGCTAATTCTCTCATTCCTGTATTTCTTCTACCTACGTTTCTGTTTTATGTTTACCTCCGCTAAGACCATATTATGTATGGCCAAAGTAAATATCGGCTCTAGGGAGAGTCTTCGCATTCTTCAAATAGTTTCTAAAAATAATTTGTCATAAATTAGCATGTAGTTGATCTTGGCAGTATTTCGTTGTCTGGCAGTGTCCACGTATATACATAACCGCGTTCCGAAAATGTTGACAAAATTGCTAAATTTGAGCCGACATGCACTCACGATGCGTTTCAGAATTACAAAGGACAAAGGTTAGAGTGTCTGTTAGGCATTTTACTGAAACATTAGATGGTTTGCGAGCTTCTTTTTTTAAATTTGAATTTTGGGATTTTGTCGTAGTGTTTTCGATATCGTCCCACTGTTGAGTAGCGGGAGCTCCCTTAACATGGGCATGTACTGTATATCTGTATTATAACCAACTCGTTGCTTCTTCCTTTCAGCCTGATCATCATGCGCTCATTGGTGGAGTATACTTTCATGACCTTTTTCAGACGCTTTCCAAGGAATACGGCAACTCCATTCCTTCCTCCTCTTGCCAGTCGCGAGTTAACTTTTTATATTCTTCACCTCCAATTTCATCAGTTCCTTGCCATCTTACTCCACAAAGTTCTACTGCATCCAATGTGGTTTATATTATCTTCATCTCTTCGTTCAGGGTTTTCTACTTCTAACAGTGACTGGACGATTGCAAGTTCCGATTCTTAATCTTGTCGTCTTTTCTCTGTTCTTGTTTTCTTCCTCCAGTCAGTTTCTTTTTGTGCACAATAACCACTCCCAAGGCATCTCCCTCCCGGAGATCCGAATGAGGACGGGGATAGTTCACCTCCGAAATATTTTCTCTTGGGACAAAGCATTGGGGCATATATGCTGTCTTGATACTAGGGATTTTTCTTTCAGTTTCCTTCCACATCACCTTTCAAGATCCAATGTCCACCTCTGAGGCTTGACAGTCTTTTTACCTTCAGTCTCAGGGTTAATAGTAAATCTACTGCCTTTCACCATATTATTTTTTCGGGGTTATCTTCGTTTAGGCTTTGTAGATGTCTCTACTAACTCCGAGGAAGTAGTACTGATTTTTGTCCTCCCCGGAATATTTCTGATACTCACCATGTCTAATTTGAAATTGAATTTAAATTATTTATGGCCTTAAGGTATCTCTGGGTCAGGTTGGGATAAGGTACGGGAAAGGATGAGGATGATAGCGGTCAGGCCTACTTAAGGTGCATCCTAATATTTACCTGGGGAAGAACCACCATATCTGATGGTCATTCCCATATTCTAGGGAGGTGCCTGGTGAAGGTCAGTTACATTATACCCAAAGCGAAAACTAACGATATTGAACTTGATGTATTCATGAAAAACGAACACAAAGAATTAATAGTTTATTAACAAAAGTTCTGTAACGTATATTTACATTTATAGTCCAAGTAGGCATCTATGGCCTCAATCCATGAGAAGTCTGTCGGGCGACATCGCTCGGAGAGTACTGATCAGTACTATCCCGATATTCGCCTGGTGGAACTTCGGAGAACCTCAGAGACAATAAACGGCAGCAAGGCTCGAACCTACGTGCTGGTGCAATGCTGATCTTAGTTTAACCACTGGACTGGGTCAGCAAACCTACGTATTATTATAGATAGATAGATAGACTATTAACTTTATAGACTGCAGTCACTGAATATGGAAAATTCTTCATATCGCATATCTCAAACTCAAATTGTGTATTGATTCAGCACTTATAATACAATTTGTTCGTATAACACCAATAAACATTACAAAGAACATTCTTGCTATTCAGATAGTGTAATTTTCTGACGTTAGATGGCATTAAAATATTCTACCATTAACACACATGAAGCTGAAAGAAAGCGTTACCATTTCGATAAATCTCGTGAACGATAGTATTTTCTTTCTTCTATATACACTATACAGGTATAAAAATTAAAATTTCACAAAGGACGTACATAATTACTGAAATCCTTATTAAATTTTAAACAGTTCGTTCGTACATGGTTACTGTACTCTTTATTATTCGTAGAACGGGTTTCAATGGTAACTGCATTGAAGCAAATCAAAATTGAATAGAAATGTATAATTGTTGGACAAACAGTAACATATTTTTGAGTTGTAGGAACATATCTTTAATAAGATCGAGAGCGAGTAGAAAGTAAATAGAAGTGATTGAATTTAGAGAATAATTTAACTAAACTGAAGCCATAAATATTGTCTTTGGTTCCTCTTTGTCCTTTGTGTAGGTTCAACATGCGGAAGCTAGAGGTGCAATTGGTATTATCTTATTTTCGGATCCAAAAGATGTCGCACAGAATGGTACTGATCCAAAGAAATTGTATCCCAATTCAATATGGCTGCCTGGAAGTGGTATTCAACGAGGAAGTCTCAGGGTTGGAGGTGATCCACAAACGCCTTTCTGGCCATCACTCGGTAGGTTACTGCATGATTTTCCATTAACGTCTACTGCAACTAAGGAAAGAAGTTAAAATAATATATAAAAATATTGAATGACAAGTAAAGGAGAGGAAAAGCGGTAATTTGAAGCAGGCTGCAAGCTAACTTCTAAACACTAAATCAGAAAAGCGGAAAATCACATTAATAAAAGTTTTAATAAAATAATTTTACATTAATCAATTTTCGCGTTGAAAGACTACATTCTGTTCTAGTTTCTATATACGAGTAAGACAAGCAAGTCAAATAAAACAATATAATTGTTGATGAACTCAACACTAACGTTTGTCTTTCTCTTGCATATGTATACAGCGTGGCTATGAACACCGACAAACTTCTGGAGGTGATTCCTCACATCAAAACAAGACGAAAGTTCATCTGATTAATTTTGGGAATGTGCATAGTTTCTGAGCTACAGGATGCCAAAAGCGTGGGAAAATGAACTTTACAGCTTCATATTTCTAACACCATAAACAATAGAGCTGATACGGCATGGTACACCATCAAAGACGTTACATCTGCACTATACAAAACTGCATATTTTAAATTTCCACGATGGGCGCACAATAGATTCTCCAAAGGAAGTAAGGGATTCCCAGAAATTCTCCGAAATATAGGTGGGTCGATATGACCATGGAATGGATGGGACGGTTTACCATCAGGAAGTAATAATTTGTTTGCGCCAAGTCGATATCTGAAGCAAATTCCATATGCAGTAGGATTTTTTTACAAATAAATTAAAAAAGAATGAGTAGTTACGTAACAATCAGGAGTAAGAATTGCACATTTTCATCGAATGTTTATTTGTTATCAAAGAGATTGAATCTCATTGCCCGCTTAGATGTCAGTGATCTGATGACGCATGTTATCCTTACTTACACGGGAAGTCGTTTATTTCATGCTCATTTCGACCTACCTTTACTTCAAGAAATTTCAAGGAATCACCTACTTCCTCGAGGAATCCCTTGAGCACAAATCAAATAATTTTGTAATATGCATTTTTGGACAGTGCAGATTTAAAATCTTTGACGGTACCATTCCGCATCAGCTCTGCTGTTTTGTGTTGTTAGAAATATGAAGCTCCGAATTCCATTTCGCACGCTTTCAGCATGCAGGTTGTAGCTCTGCAACTATGTATGAGTACATTTCGAAAATTTGTCAGTGGAACTTTCGTCTTGTTTTGATGTGAGGAATCACCTCCAGAAATTTTTCGGTGATAGTTCATAAACACACTGTATAATGTTACCCATCTACTTTCCTAATTAAGAATGAATTGTAGAAAACTGGCATGTGATTTGCAATTTTAAACAAACATTTGTCTTTGTTCCAGATGAAGCCTACAGAATTCCTGTGTCTTCAATAAATCTACCAAAGATACCATCTCAACCAATTGGTTATGATGATGCCAAACAATTGCTTCAGTAAGTTAACAATAAAGATTGTTTATGCTAAGTAATGATAGTCAATAACAAGTCACCTAAGAGTACAGTGTAATTTCTTCAGAAAATTCTTTATTTTATGACAAGATGATGAACAATATTTGAAATTAAAATAATCGTATTATTGATCTTTTTAAATACTGTACTAATTTTGTCGTAACAGACAGATGCACATGTTATAATGTTGTCTACACACTTTGTGTTGGAACAACTTTTTTTTTAAAGTTAGCCTCTTTTTGACTGAATACAAAATGCCATTCCTACAGGTTGTTGTTGATTTCACGGTTGAGTTAAGGGGATTTATGAATATAGAGAAGTTGTCATTTAAGAATTGTGTGATTTTTTTTTTGTTCTAATAGCGATTGTGGTTGTTTGTGAACTCAAAAGCTAAACTTTTGCTTGTGTAATTTTATGAATGGTTCTTTGAAGAGTAGGGTTGCCAACTAAGGCAAATAAAATTACCGGCAATTCCATTCATAACTTGCTATGATGACTGAGTCGTCCACTTGCAAAACCTGTTAAACGTATCATAAACGGAACGTAGAAAATTGGCGAAAACGTTCTACGGCTGAATCACTCAATGGGTATCATTTATTTTTTGTCTTTAAATTCGCAAAATGTTTCTGAGTCTACTATTAAAATCAGTATAATCTCAGTTAAACCATTCTTTTTATTTTTAAAAATTTAGTTTTTACTTAACAGGTTTTGCAAGTGTAAAGCAAATTAGACGGGTTTTGCTAGTGGACGTTCGGCCATCTTGCGAACGCACCCACTTGAATATGCATCTTACACTTTCAAAAGATGTTAAACTAATGTTTACAATAATGATAATGATCTTCTCACAGGGTCATTTCTAGTAACATTTGATAATTATGCATAAAAATAATGAAAAATCAAAGTTTTTAGTACATTTTTGTTATTAAACTTGAAAAATTGTGCTTAGAACAAGGAACTTAAAACACAAAATGCAAGTGACTCACGTACATAGCAACAACATGTTAGCATCTGAAACAAAGAAACATTTCTAACAAAGAAACAATGCATAAAAATTCATGAACTAAAAATATACATAAAATGAAAATAGTTTTCTGAAATGCGAAGGTTGAGGAGTTCACGCATCGATGTTACAAAAAATTATGGCATTTCGTACATTTTACGAAATTTCGATTTTCTGTTCGTCTAACAGCTCAAAAGGATTTTCTGGGGTATTGTTTGCTCTCGCAGGATAAACATCTATAAACTGAGACTCGATGACTGCAATTTCAAACTTATTTGTACTGTTTGCATTGTCATTCATCTTAAATAACTAATATTTTACCAGCCTAATAACACAGTTCCTGCACACACTTCGGTTACGGTTAACTTCAACAAAGTCATGTAAATTAACTGTTGTTTATAGGCACAAGGCGCTTGAAAGCAGTGTTGACAATATCACTGCGTGAAAATCAAAGCTGCCGAAATAAACTATAGGGAGAGGAAAAAGCAAAACATTGTCTAGTTTAGAGATTTTAACAGGTTTTGTATGTGTATTGTTCCGGGCGGCCATGTTGTGATTGCGATTTAGCTAGCTTTGCAAGTGAATTTTTTTAACAGGTTTTGCTTGTGAAGCCATAGCAAATTTGACAGGTTTTGCTAGTAGACTTGACTTTCTCTTTGCCTTTTTAAGCGATTTTAGAGGGTTTTGCTCCTGGCTAACTTCAGATTTTTGAAGAGGGCGCTGAGACAATTCAAACGATCATTATAACTTAATTTTTCTAAAAATTGTCGTTTAACAGGTTTTGCAAGTGGACGACTCATGTAAAGTGGTTGCATAAACCACAGGGGAGTATAAACTAATGAACAATACATAAAACACCCCTCCCCACAAAATAAAACGTGGAAACTAAGACAGTTTATTCTTCAATTTTAATACATCAAGAATGGATACAACGAACTAACTGGAATATATAGGCCTATTTTCAAAGAGAAAACCGATATTTATTAAGTAAACTACAATACCAGCTTTCACAAGCAAAATTATTAGCGCCATAGCATGTCCTTTAAAAATGGCCTGAAAATTAAACAAGAGGACAAGGATTGACATAGATTGTGGAGAAGGATTTCAATCAAAGAAATTAGACCTGTCTACTGCTCAGTACAGACAAATATTAATAAAACGTAATAAGGAAGGACAGACAAGAGACTGAGAAAAGTGACTGGCGAGTTCGAAGTGTAAACCCGGATTGTATGATACATCTGACTCTCGTCTCCGTTCTAGAGATTATCAGAAATAAAATACCGATCTGTGTAAGACCTGTAAGAGGTCTGTACCGGCCACCGGCTTTAATAAGAAAGGTGGCAAAATTTCCGCCCCTACTGGTGAAATTCTGGCTGGTTGGTGTTTGCATAAATTTTGGCTATATATATTTTCTATATTTGGTATTATTTACTGTACTTAATTTACGTGTGAGCTTACTTATTTATTGAACACACTGCACTGATAGTTCAGTCAACTACTTTATTCTTTTTGAGATGGCCGACTTTATAGATTAGTTTTGTTACACATATTGCGACCGATACAGTCTAGTGGTTAGAGCGTTGGACTTATGTCCGCGTGGTCCCGGGTTCAATTCCCGGCTGGAGTCCCACTTTTCGGCGTCCACCCAGCGTCGTGAGGCGAATTGTGGAGTCACGTGAATAAAGGCTCGGTCTGGTAAGCTCCTGATACGCCTGTTCGTGGTTAGGTACGCACAGTGCTGACCACACAGCCGTTACTCAGGGGGACGTAGTTCCACCAAACACGGACAGATGGCGTTGGGGCAGGTTCAGGGCCTAGGCCTGTTATGCCAGTGTTTTTTTTTATGTGAGAACACCAGATGTTGGTAGCGCAATGATGCACACACCATTATGATGACATTGTTAGTGGTTCATCTGTATTTCCCAATAGGCACATATCAAATACTTCATTACGTACAAGAAATTGCATTTCTGATAAATCATTTAGACTTTACCTTGTCCAGATTCTACGTATTAAAAATACGATGAAATCCAACCATAGTTAGTTTGCTTAAGTTAACCATATTAGTTAGTGCTGTCAGTACAATGATTCTAATAATATATTTCAAAACTTTATCGCTGACACACCCAACGAACACCTTACACCAAAGCAATTGATTCCTTCATATCATAAGAAGTTTGTAGCCATCTGTTTGGTTACAAATGTTTAGACTATTGTTTTACGTGGATAACTAAGTGTGTTCATAAAATATGTCATTGTTTTGGCTATCATTTCATAACTTCACACAGTTGGCAACCCTAACACAGTTACCCTTTATGGACCTTCCTCAGTATCTCGCTTACACCCGAAAGCTATATTTCTTGGTTCCTGTCGAATTAATAATACCATTAATAACTGAAAATGTGGTTTGTTACAGGCTACTTGGTGGTGAGAAAGCTCCTGTGGACTGGATTGGCGGAATTCCTAACATTACCTATAGGTTGGGTCCAGGATTTCTTTCTCCGAATAACAGATGGACTGTTAAACTCACTGTCAACAACAAATTGAATAGAACAATAACATATAATGTGATTGGTCAAATAACCGGAGAGGTTGAACCAGGTGAATAACACTTTCTCACTCTTAAAAACAATGTCGTGGCACTTTGTCCAGTAATGTGGGTTTGCGACCTTTTCAGTCAGCAGTCAATGAAAGATAATAAGTGCTTATAAAGTACAAGTTTCGAAAAAAAAAGAAGTACAGGTTATTTAAGAGGACTATCGCTCTCTACTAAACGGCCCGTCCCACGAAGCGGTCCCCACCAGAGCTGAAACGGGTCACCGGGTCATTCGGGTTATGTTTTGAATCTGTTCAGCGGGTCCATGTTTGGGACCTTTTCTGACCTGGTGACCTGATTTCGATCTGGTAACCTGGAAGGCAAAGACGAGATTTAATTTTTCCTTAATTTACAATGTTGTGTTTCAACAGTGTATTTTTAGGGTTGACCGGGACCGGGAGTGTTGTTACCCTCCAGAGCTCGAAACATACCACGCCGAAATGTTCCTCACAATAGACATAACTAAAGCCCGGATGTTCAGGCATTTATTTTACTTGAAAAGGGCATTTATTATTGCTGAAATAGGCATGTAAAAAGGCATTATAATTTTTAAAAGTATGACTTTTTCTCCTTTCTTTTGGTATTCTATATTAATACCAAAGTTGTTTCTTCAAGTTTCAACACGTATTAAGCCTTCTGTCACAGAGAACTGTTTTCACTTTTGAAAATGATCTCTCAATGTTCACAGAAGAAAGAGGAGTATTCATATACATAAAAGAAAGTATTAATGACGGATTCATATCAACGACAATTTAATTTTCTCCTCTAAGTACACTGCATATGTTTTTAATTTACTCTAGCTTCTCATTTTCACCCATTACAGGTTTACATTTGTTCTGACACTTCCAACAGTTTGTTTTTGTTTCTCAGAAAATGTCCATCGTTGTCACGAATTTCTCGCCATTCTTCTCAAGTTTTATTATTGCTTTTGGCAACGTAGCGTAGTATGCATGAGCTGCCAAGTTATCAGCCAGTGCCAAGGTATCAGCCAGTGGCAGGTCTTAATGCCATGAATTGTACCAGAGATTCAGAAAATACTGAAGCAGTGAAGGGTGACAGTACATGGGAGGCGATACACGAGGTCAACCTAAATACTTAAAGATTCACTCCTAGTCACAATTTTCATTCCCTGAATTCACGGCTAGGAGACAGCTTAAGGCGACAAAGGCAGCGTTGCTAGATATTTTTGTTTGTGTTCAATGCCAAAAATTAAAGAAAAAAAATGCTAAAATACATTAAAAGGCAGAATAAGGCATTATGTTTTTAGAAATAGCAACAGACGGTAAAATAGGCAAAAAAGACAAAATGAAAAACCTCTTTAAACGCTCCCACGATGACTAAAAACGTTACCTATTATTTATATGCTAATAATTCGTAACGAAAACGAAAATGCATTTTTTCAAACTTCCGGGCTCTAGTAATAACATATGAAAATAGTCTTTTATCCCCGGAAAGAGAAAGAATACCACTGGAAGTGTGTTTCCTTCCGGAAAGGTTATTCTGAAAACATTTGGTGTTTGAGATATTAAATAGGTTTAAAGCATTAAATTTTTTTAAAACTCTCAAAAATGAAGCTCACGTCTCAAGAAATCTCACAAATTACAGTATTAATTAAAATTCAAACCACTGGAATAAGACTAAGTCACTGGATCAATTGGGTTAAGATTCGATTATTGGGTACCCGAGTCTCAGTGAGTTTGGTCATTTGAGTTGAGACTAGATCCCGAGTCACTATGATCAAGACAGTGTAAATCGGGTCAAGTTTTGGACCGGGTCACTAAAAGTGGCTCGGTTTCAGCTCTGGTTCCCACTAAACTATAAATGAACCGAGGAACCCAAAGAGGATACATAATTTTATTTTCCGTCTACTTGAAGAGATGAGGCATTCAATATGTCCATGTTTGAAAGAGATGAATGAGCTTCATTTCAACTTACAAAACTTTATTTTGGTCAAAGCGTATCAATAATGAAATAACGAAGAAACAAACACATGAAACAATTAACCATATGTGTACCGTAGAAGCCAAGTCACCCCTATGTGGTAAAAAAACTTGAATCTTGGTATGTCTTTGTACCAAATACGTATGAATATTTTGTATAACTTATATTTCGGGTTATATGAGATGCAAACAAGCAAAACCTCACATGTCCATTTTTTATATAAAAAGAAGTTTTGTTCGTTTTAAGACTTGAATGAAGAACTGTAGGGAATCATGCAAAATGATTCTATCAAGGAAGTACATATTACCATGGGATAAGTACGTTTCTCAGAACATAACTTTTCTGTTATTTGACGCAGTTTTTTATTCAGATCTTAAAACGAACATAACTTTTTTATTAAAAAATGGACATGTGAGGTTTCGATTGTTTCTCCTCATATATAGATTACATCCATTTCTCTCTTTTAATGTCACTTATATCCCTTGGATTCTATGGTCGTCATATATGCTCATTCTATATAACTATTTTTTTTACAAGATCTTTACAAATAAATGGTACTTACAATGCCACATCTTTTAACTTTATTATTCTGTTAGAAGATTGTCCATTACTATTATTGAAAAGCGATATGTATTTTGTTCTTACCTACCACATAATACTTAGAGATAAGTTTGTAAACTTTGCTGGGGAATAACATTTTTTTTTTTTTTTTTTTTTTCTAGATCGGTTTGTCATAGTCGGTAACCACAGAGACACCTGGGTAAATGGAGCTGTGGATGCAACTTCTGGAACAGCACCTTTTCTCGAAGTCACAAGAGTTTTGGGAGAATCCCTAAAGCAAGGTAATGAATGATCTGAATATCGAGCAATGAGTTGTCAAATTATTGTAACCATTAGTCGTAAAACTTAAGGAGCTTTACTGTTACTGAAATGATGAAATACCGGTACCTGTATGTGTATGGCTAATACGATTGAAAGAACATATTAGCTCTTGTCCGGTTGTGAAATATTTCCGAATATTCTCGTACATCGGATTATATACATGAAAAGTATCTAATTCATGCTTGTTGTGAAGATTGAATATTACTGTGTGTAAATATATCATTAGGGTGATAAAGTGCAGCGGAAGTATAAAAATATGATCATTAAGGGTGACGAGGTAACGTAAAGGTATAATAATATGATCATTAAGAGTGAAGAACTGCGGCAAAGTTATAAAAAATATGATCCAAGAATTTCTCAAATGTTTAAAAAAGAAAAGCCGGCCGGGTGGTCGAGCGGTCTGCGGCGGTAGGCTATCGACTCAACGGTCCCGGGTTCGAGTCCCGGCAGGGGCATGGGTGTGGATTTTAACACTTAACAGCTAAAGGCAAATCGTGACGGGCCGAAGTCCAAAGTTACTAAACTGGCCCATATAAAAATAAAGTTTACCAAAGTTAAAAAAGAAAAAAGCAATTTGAATGTGATTGTGAAAACTCCATTGAGACACTTAATACTTACAAACATTGATATCTTTATTATGAAGTACATCATAATCATACTTTAGCTAATATGGTAACGAATGTGTCCGAAAATCCTATATTATGACTTCTGAACAAGCCGTAGGTATTGAAACAATTTGATGTATTCCAACCACAAGTTATAAATTATAAATTTTTACTGACAGGATTACTAAATATAGGTAAGAGTATAGAATGCCTGATATGCATCCAGTTCAATAAAGTAACGTAGAAAGGCATAGTTATTCGTCTATATTTGTATCTCTGGTCAAATAAAAAAAGATGTATTATTGTAATATAAGGTAGCTGAACCTAATCTAACCTAACTCGACCTAATATTTTCTATCTTAATGAAGGGAGCAAAGAAATCTACACAATCTCAGTTAATTATTTAACTAATTATATATTCGCTACTAGTATTTTACTAATAGGTTTGTTTCTTCTATAGGTTGGAGACCACGTAGAACGATAGTCTTTACCAGTTGGGGAGCGGAAGAATTTGGAGTAATAGGTTCTACTGAATGGGTTGAGGTTTGTACTCTTAGTTATGTCAATAAATCCTCTCTCGTTAGAAAGTAATGAAATATTGAATATTAGAAATATATACTTGAGGTATCTAACAAATGACACGTTGCTTATTCTAAACTATTATAACTTTTCTATTTATTAAGTGCGTTTGTTGAAAATTGTATTATTTTACACTGGAAGTTCTTGAGGTTTATATGAAAATTTCCGTTGGAGATTTACCGCCCATTCAATTTATTTTATCTTATTCTTTGGAGATAAAGCAAGGCAGCTGTGTTGAGTGTAGAAGACAAATCTAAAATAGGAGCCCCTTATGACATTATAGTTACTTTAGAAAATTGCATATTAAACATAATTTCCAACACAAAATATTCATTTTGATTCAAATTCACTTCAGTGAAATAGTTACTACGCTTTTGTCATATATCGTTATAGAGAGAGAGAGAGAGAGAGAGAGAGAGAGAGAGAGAGAGAGGAACAAAGAATGAAAGAAGGTTTAAATACACATAGCAATTGAATACACGTTTTAAGTTTTTACATTATTTACACATTTGTAACAAAGAACCTGTTATCATGCTGCTGAGAGGGAACTCGCGACAATAACGTTATATTTTGAAGGACTTTGATTTATTATTGGAAATCTCCTACAAGCAGCACTCTGCTCAACCATAACATTTGCTAATCATGGGAGGGATTTAGGAGAGAGACCCTGAGGGGAATTACTTTAAAAGCTATAGTTTAGAATGAAACATTTAAAGTCATTCTGAAATGATTGGGGGGCAATGCTCCCCATAAATCTACCCATGTTGCTAATATACAACACATTCCTTGAATGTGATTTTCATTGTCTTTCGTATGATCTTACGTTATTATCTTTAGATCTGTGATGATGCCAAGCTACACACTAAATCCAAAGAGCGGAATATATCACCTTTTGTGAGCGGAAAGAGCGACCATTCTTCCAAAGTGAATTTTCATCGTAGAAAGGATACAAAAGTTTCCGTTCGAAAAATAGATAGGATTTATGGGAGTCCATTTTGATGGGAACGTAGACATATTTTGTAGGTGAATTTCCATCCATTCAGATAAACTTGTCATATTTTGGACACGAAAACGACACAATAAAATGTTCAAACGCAAAAAGATGCAAAAAGGAGCATTTATTCATCAGTAGAAAAAAAGTAGTGTACTAATGAATGAAAAAGACTTAAAAATAACTTCATTTCAAGGAGATTTGAATTCGGTATTTTCTGGTCAACTACCCAGTTAGCCTTGACCCTTAAGCCAGCCTTGTAACAGCGAAATGGTTTCTTTCGTCTCGTCCGGTATTTGAGAACAACGTTTAAAGATTTCTTGTACATATCTTACTTCTTCGGGTATATTTTTCTCACAGAAAAAAAAATAAAGTTTTCTGTCATTTTAAACTAAATGCAACGCTATCTATAACTTTCACAGTATTGCTTCGTCTTTGGACAACTTTCGCAGTTACAAATGGCGGAGAACAAACTTGGCAAGTAGCCATGATGCATTGTGAATTACTCTAAAAAGATGAGAAATCGCTCTTTCAAGTTTGAAGAAGAAATGAGAAATAGATCTTTTCAGTTTGAAAAATAAATTACATCCAAATGCATCGGAATTCCATCTAGAAAGAGCACATTTTCATTCCATAGCGAGAGCGTTTCAGTAGAAACTACTCTTTTGAATTGAAAATTCCGTTCTAAAAAGAGTGTTCCCTCTTTCCGGTCTAAGAAGAGTTAATATTCCGCTCTTTTGATTTAGTGAGTAGGATGTTAGAACAAGATGATTGGGTAATGCTGACTCTGCACTAACGAATAATAAATTTAAATAGGAATGAGAGTCGATTATCCAATCGGTTATAGAGTAACTCTCCCGAATTATTTGAGCAGTGTGAGCCTACCTGTGAATAGCACTTAAAACTTCTCTACGTAGCCCTCCTGAGTGTGAATCCCTTCTCCTAGAGGTGCTCCAGTGCTGCTGCCAACCCACGAAGAAAAAATGATTTTACTTAGTCTTCACACCAGTCACGCATAGCTTGCTAGCGTTTTTTTTTTTCACGAAAAATGTTATGGTTGGTATTTTAAATTTTTGGTGAGAGTGGAAGCAACAAGGGCGTAACCCTCTAGAGTGTACACTCCGATGGGTACTGAATAGCAACAGGAGGCCTCACAGCCTCCACAGAAATAAAATAGTGACAGACATAGAAGGATATAGAAAGGGATGGGAGAAGTATGTGGTTTATGTTGCCACTACATTGGTTCACATATTAATTTTCCATTCTTGTACATATTATGATTATATAAACAAAAGATATAGAGACATATTTAAGCGTTTAAATAATGTAACATTGGTTCTAATTGTCACAAAAGTAAAAGGTAATGGCTTGGTGAAATTGCAATATAGTAGAAAATACTTCATATAAGAATTGTGAGCGTCACTACATAAATGAAGGGGAAACATCGGATTTTTCCGGTTATAAAAAGTCCCATTCTTTCGAAAAATCATTACATCGACTTATGATTCCGCAAACTGAAGCTTTTGTTTTCTGCAGAATAACTGCAAAATGTAGTTTCATCAATATTAATCTTGAATAGGCACCATAAGGGAAATTTTAACTTATTGGGAATGATATGGTCTAATATTTTGCAATTGTTAATTTTCAAGGTTTCTTGTTCGCTTTAATACCCAGGTTTAATGCTATGTTTCAACTTAAACTGTTCAGTCACGGAAGTAAGTACTACGAGAGTCTAGCAATTATTTAGTCTATGGTCTAATATGAATCTTCTACTTAACTTATATTTCTGGACTAGTTACGCACCCTTTAGACTCAGCCTGCCACATACCGTTCCTCAGACGTGTTATGGCGTAATCATAAAGACCTGTCTGGCCCATCAATATAATTAAAAGAAAAGACTAAATGTTAGTTTTTACTCAACTCCCGCAGTACGGTACTTATTTCCGTGACTATACATGCAATGAAACGTTATTTCTTAATATAAACATTCTATAATGTATGTATACGCGTTCTATATGATAGTTTTTACATCATACTGTTGTTTACAAAAAGAGTTTTATTAAAGACAACATATTGTACACTTCAAATAATTAATTTCGGCTCCATGTTGTCAGTTTGATGACACAAATCATATATTACGCTATATATAGAACGTTCTCGCGACCATGCTTATGGTAGACTGCACGTAGAATATCCCGTATTATAGAGGTTATCGTAATTGATCGTTGTCCAGGCTGCATAAAAACGAAGCCAAAGAGTGGTTGCCTATTTTGGTCTAAATGGGTTAAGTAGGCGAGCTAAAGCTCTGACAACAGGCGTAAAATTTTACGAATATCCATGGATTGTAAAATATTTTGTATGTGTAATCATAATTTATCACAGTTTCATATTATGTACCCAACTTTTCATTGTTAGGAAAAAGTGAACAAGTTGATGGAACGAGCTGTAGCCAATGTAAACCTCGACAGTTGTGCAAGAGGACCTATTTTTGATGGACGATCTTCGCCTCTTTTAAAGGAATTGCTTATTGAAGCAACCAAGAAGGTAGGAATGAACTCTGAACTATTA
>JAGDQP010040575.1:0-17243 GCA_022664845.1 Lepisma saccharinum | reverse complement strand
TTCTCCGCATAGCTTGCGGGAGTGTGTGTTACCATGTATCGGGTGACCAAAATTACATACATAACCACAAGCGTTCTCACGCCATTAGCTGGCTCCTTCCTTTGCTTCCATCTGTTCAGCTATTTAAAAGTTTAGTCTAGAGCAGGCAACACCACAACAAACACCTTTCGTCTTTTCCATGAAAATTAAGGGGCCGTTTTTAAAAAAATAATATTTAAATAATTAGTTAAAGGCTGGTTTGTTGTCTTACTAATTACAATATCTATGTGTAAAGATTAATACATTTTAAGGTATGAATTAAAAAATAAATAAATACTCTTCAAAATTAAATGAATCTATTTTTCCACTGCCGGTCAGTGACACAACATCGTCATTTTACATATCATTTCTAAAGGAAACATTGAGTGTCGTATGTAGATTTCTCAAAGGCGATACATTGGTTCAAGCCCCATTATGGGACGTCTTGGCACAAGTATTCTTCCATTCTCGCAGTTCAGTTCTGCCGAATATCGTTTATATTCGAGATATGGCTAATTCTATCAATATTCTATTTGTAATAAGTTGGATTTTTACACATCTTTTATTTACCCCTTGTTTCATTGCTTTTTTCTTGTTGTCGAAGATTGATGAGTCATATCGTATATACTTTTTTAAATTGAAATATTATGGCGATGCAACCAAAATTTTTCTCACGATGTTCTGAAAACGGGGGTGGGGTCTAAGAACAGGGCTGGGGGCATGGGAGTAACCCCAGGTGACCCTGGGGTTCACGACTTCCGGGAAACGTATCAAAATTAAGATTAATGTCCCCCCAGGTGCTCAAATTTTGGTGGAAGGGGATGCCACAAAAGCGACGCTCACTACTGTGAGGGTAAGGTAAACTGAACTGAGTAAGGATATATTGGAAAGTGGAGGGGCTAAGTGGGTTTGTTATATCATTAAACTTTATTTATTCTTCATTCTCTCGTCATTATAAGTTTTCCTCTTAATCATTCATAGAGGTGAAAAAAAATCAGATCTTGATGATAATTGATGTGATGGAGGTGAGGTGCACTAGACGTCACAACACTTTGGC
The DNA here is from genome assembly GCA_022664845.1 of Lepisma saccharinum. NCBI lineage: Eukaryota > Metazoa > Arthropoda > Insecta > Zygentoma > Lepismatidae > Lepisma > Lepisma saccharinum. The sequence goes on along the minus strand of JAGDQP010040575.1, from coordinate 16,168 downwards.
ACAATTAAAGACAAATGATTGATATTCTTGTGGTCTAGGAGCTACTCGAGACCGTGATGGGGACAGTTGAGCGCTATTTGTTCAAGATCGTTACTGGGCAATATATGAAGGTGAAAGGTGATGTGGAAGATCGAAAGAGCAAATTTGACGGATTAATGCTTCTTCTGGGTTGTTGGGTGATAATGTATAGTAGTATATGGTGTAGAGTGTTGAGAATGGTGTATTGTTATTGTTCTGTATGTTGCGTTTGGATGATATCGATAAGTAAAGGATGTTGTGCATCATAGCCCTGTATTATGTATTTTAAACGCAGTGTTTCCAAATGATAAAGCAGGTGACGAAAAGTTATTCTGTTGTAAAGTTCGCGGGTGGGATTGGATAATTTTACTCTGTAGGCAATGCGAAGGGTGTGTCTGTCAAGGATTTGGAGTTTCTTGTATATGTCAGCTGATGAGCTAATCCAAGCAGTAAATCCGTAAGTCAACACTGGTCGGAGGAATGCTTTACAAATGAAGCGTATGCGCGAACAAACGTCTAAGTGACAATTTCAAATTAAAAAAAAACACGAGTACATTATATATATATATATAACAAGAAAAATACAAGGCATAAAATATCCATACTTTGCACAAAAACGGACTTTAGTCTAACATGTCTTAGTGCAAAGTAAGAATACTTTATGCCTCGAATTTTTCCTTTTATATATAAAAATGTACTCGTGGTTTTTTTGTTTAAAAATATCACTTAGACGTTTGTTAGCGCATACTCTTCATTTGCAAAGCATTCCTCCGACCAGTGTTGATATATGGATTTACTGCCTGGATTAATGCATCAACTGACATATACTAGAGGCATAAAATATTCATACTTTGCACAAAAGCGAACTTTAGTCTAACATGTCTTCGTGCAAAGTATGAATATTTTATACCTCATGTTTTTTATGTTATTTATAAAAATGTACTCGTGATTTTCTTTTATTTCAAAATGTCACTTAGACGTTTGTTCGCGCAAACGCTTCAAATATTGATAACTGAGTTATTTTTTTAGTGTCAATCCATTCAAAGGGGTACACCCTTTTTTTGCGTCTTGCTAGTCACCATGTGACTAGCCCCTCCCAAGGGTTACGCCCTCGCTTTAGGGAAGTGGTATTGAAGGATTGTAGGGTAAGAATGAGCTGGTTGGATTGGCTAAGAGGTTTCAATTAAGCTTTATTGATATTTGATTTCCATAAATTTTCTATCAGGATGTCATAAGCATTATGCTTATAACCATATTTTTTTGATCGGATTATTATGATATGGTAAATGGGTATGAAATACGATACACGTCATATTACTTTGAATAACAATTGGACGAATGAATTATTTTCTTCTCATCTAGGGGCTTCTCTAGATGGTAATGTCAACAGGTGAGCCCAACATATAACACTTATGAATACAGTGCAATGATGAACATGTTAGGTGAGTGAGTGATGTGATTGGTGTTGGATGACGAAGCAAAGCTGTTTAGGTGAAAGGTAAAAATGAGAAGAAGACATGATGGCTTGAATATGTAGTTTGTGGTTTGACTTTGAAAATTTGTTGTGCTGCCTGTTGGATTTTGAATAGGATGGTTTCTTTGTTGAAAGGATATAGATTCTGTAGAGTTAAAGTGATGAATTGGATGATTTGCTCTGTAGTAGGCACTGCAAGAGAGGAGTTGTTGACTTGTGCTGTGTTTGGTTCTGGTATGCGGAGTGGTACTACCGACATATTGTTTTCTGCGTTTGGTTTCGGTTTCCCTTTGCATTTAAATGAGTATGTTGGATGTTGCTCGTCGCATGTGTTGCATTTTGGTGGATTCTGAAGGTTAGTGCATGACTTTGTTAGGTTGTTTTCAGAGCAGTAGCCACAAATCGGTTGATCTTTACTCATTTGCTGTGTGGTCTCCGTAAGTTTGACATTTCTCACATCTGAGTGGCATCGTTGCTGGTGATCTAGAAGGTTCAACACGTTATCTTCGTTTATAGATGAATGCTCCGTTTCTAAGAAGGTTGTCTATTGTGAATTGATCTGTAGTGAGATTTCGCACCATGTAGCTGGGTGTTCCAATCTTCGTTATTATCCGGATGCATTTCTTGATGACGTGACCTTCGGTGGTTAGCTCTTTTTGGACTTCATCGTCTGGTGGAACACCGTGGATTACAACAGATAACATCGGAATTTTCCTAGGCGGTGGATGCTGTTTTATAGAGAATGAGTTGAGTGCCGTGAGCTGTGCTTGCGTCCCAAAAATTTCAAAGCTGTATTTATTGCGAATGATTTTTTCTAGGTTTGGCTCTGGTGATTTGATTATGATGCCGTTCTTGGTAGGAATGATTTCACTGATCTTGTCTCTTGGTACGTATTTCAGTAACTGGTGAAGAAGGCACTTTGGTTGTTGGAATTTTGTGTCGTATTTAGTCAGCAGAAATGTATATAGTGGATGGAGTTTCTGGAGTTGCTAGTAGGTGATCTTCATGGTCGATGGATATGTTCATTGAATCAGAATCCGATGCTGGGTCACTGATGCGATGTGTTTTCTTAGCTGGTGGAGAGTGGGAACTTGAGCTGGAGACCTAGATCTTGAGCTTGTAGAGAGTTCGTCGGAACTACGTAAGTGTTTGCTAGTGGTGCCTACAGTGGACATTTTCGGAGTTACTGATGCTGTTTTAGTTACGTGTTGTGGCAGATGATGTTTTGAGTTTGATTTCGGCATGGTGAAATAGTGATTTGAGAAAATAATAAGTGCAGTGAATGATGATGGCGATAAAAAAAACAGTCTTTGTACAATGACTGTTGCAAAAAATGAAAATGGTACGTTATGTGTGACTGTGTAAACTATGAAAATCGCGACAACCGCGACACCGTGACAGCCTCGATGCCGCGACGACCAACAAAACAAAATAAAACGAAAACTCTATAAGATTATATACGAACGATGACTGACAACAACAAATAAATAACAGAAAAGTGATAAATAAAGTAAAAGTGAATCGCTGGAATCCAGCGAAAAGTGCCTTGTTTAAGGAACACCTAAACAAGAGACACTCAAATGTGAGCTATCGGAAAACAATTATAAGTGGATACAAATTTGTATGGCTACTGACCAAGTGAATACAAGCTATAGCTCCACTTTCGGAACCCGAAAATGTTAGTGATGCAGAAATTACTTATTGTGAAAGTGTGTGACGTGTGAATGAGTGATAAGTGTTGTAAAAAAGGAGGAAGAGGAGGATCAACGGACACCAAGAGAATCCAGGAAGCTAACCCAAGAAGCCAAGGCAGACCAAGAGATGGACTGAATGGAAACTCCCAACCATTAAACCCTCCCCTTCCTTCCACATCCAAGCATTGATTAACATGAGTGAATCAGTGAGCAGATAGCAGAAATCCTGAGACAAGAGAAGCAACAAAGAGAAGGAGGAAGCGAAAAAACTTTGTGGGACGCAACATCCTATCCCATGCGCACCCTACCAATAACACATTATTTTCTCGTTTCAGGAAAAGAAGATGCTGCCTTAGCTCAATGTATGTGCTGTCCTGTGTTGTTCTTGTATTGTTAACTGTTATATGTAAATGTGTGTGTTCTTTTATAACAAAATAGCATATGATAGAAAAGGACCCCCCCCCCTCCTTCTCAAGAATAAAAGTTTCATTTTTGGGAATAAGGCCAGGGGAACGTGCTGGACACCGGGCAAAAGTCCGTCCCGAGATCTCTGATGCCTTGTGCAGAAGAAGCACAGGAACTTCTTGGAGTGCTGGAACTCCAGCAATCCAAGAATCTCCAGGGACATGCCTACCCCAGGTCAGGAAGACCATATCTGGTCGTGATGCACGACCTCGGAAGTGCACGACTTGATCTGTCCAACGAACGTTCAGAGGCAGGGGTAGAATGCGGACCCCAAATGTAAACAAAATGTAGACAAGGGTGTGGGCGAGTCACAAGTGTGAACAGGCAAAGAGTGAATGACCGCATCGTCCCCGTCATGTGTCTGCCTAGGAGTTGTGTGATACAATTAATTATAGTCATAGATCTATGGAAACATTAATGAAGAGGCTAAAGGAAGGAATTAGTAAGAAGAGATGTGACATTCCACTTCATAGTTTTTTGTTACACCATGATAATGTACGCCTCCACACCTCAATGGAGACTACACAGACTATTGCCAAAGTGTGGTAGACTATGATACTACAGTCACCTCTACAGTCCTGAATTTTCTCCTTCCGACTTTAATTTGTTTACCGCTTTGATAAGAACCCTTAATGGAGGACATTTCGATAACGTAGAAGACGTTAAACTAGCGCTGAAGTTGGGGGTTAAAAGCCAGTCCCAGAATTTGTTTTCCAAAATAAATTTCACCAATGGGTTCAAAGATGGCGGAAATGTACGCATAATAATGGTGAATACTTTGAATAGGCTTGGATTGTTCGCAACACATTCAAGTATTTCGCTACCAAGTTCCATATTTTATTGCTACAAATAAAAAAATTGTAAAAAAGGAGGCATTACTTTCAGGATGACTCTGGTGGATTCAATATTCTTTGCATTAAATGAAACTCTCATAATTACCTTCAAACCTAATTTAATCTTGATAAAACTGATATAACCGAGTTAATTAAACGTGTGCTGCCACATTTTTAATTACTTTATAAGGATAAATGAATTTCTCAGAAGCTGATAATTAAAGCACATCATTTCACCTGATCAATATTTTCCATGCATAGGAAAAGGTCTTCTTCATCGAAAAACAATTCCCAGAATTATTAGTTAACTTAATTCATCACATAATTTTCAACAAAAAGTAGCTATGTTTTTACGTACAGTTCAAACAATTCATATAATTTAATTAAATTTACACAAATGAAGGTCCAATTAAAAATTTTGTGTTAGTCAATGCAGGAAAAAAGGAAGTAGAGAATGAATTCAATGTATTTTTCTGTTTAAATATTCCAATAGAATTAAATTCCTAATAAAGACAATTTGGATTAATAACACGAAGGATATAACTAAACGAAAGCTTTTACTTAACATCTAACAAAAGAGTAATGGTTAAATTAAATTATAATCGCTCAGAATCTCACAGTAACATAGCAAACTGATCTATATTCACCATATCTTTTTGTTCTCCACATTCACTTACTTTGTCATTTATGAAGTTTAATTTCCTCTTACTATTCCTTAGTAAAACTTTGGTAAACTTTATTTTTATATGGGCCAGTTTAGTAACTTTGGACTTCGGCCCGTCACGATTTGCCTTTAGCTGTTAAGTGTTAAAATCCACACCCATGCTCCTGCCGGGACTCGAACCCGGGACCGTTGAGTCGATAGCCTACCGCCGCAGACCGCTCGACCACCCGGCCGGCACTATTCCTTAGTCTCGCGTATTTAGATAGTTAAAGACAGGAACCAGTTTCTGTCCAAGACAGGAAGACAGTGCTCCAAGTCCGATTGCAAAATTACGTATGCTTAAGTACGAAGGAACATTTATTAAAGTGCTAACAAGACGCTGTGAGGGACAAAGAACGAGGATATACATAAGGAAAACAAAAGCAATGATAATTGGAACAAACGAAGCTACCACAACGTAAAAATTGGAAAAGGAATTTCATTATTAAAAAATACCTAACTTCAAGCATATTGGAAGTGAAACATGGGAGGATATGAACTGTCAAAATGAAACAGGAGAGAGAATGGAGAAAAAGGTATTTAATAGAGAATCATAACATATTCTGTGAACTGATGATAAAAGAGTTGCGGAAAAGTTTGACTAAATGCTTTCTATGGATTATTGTGTGGCAAAACAGATTTACTCTACGAAACAGGATGAAAGAGTATTGGCAGATTTGCAAATGTGGACATGAAAGCTGCCTAATGAAGCGTTGCTGAATAGAATAGACGTTAGACGAACAACACTAGAGACAACAATAATGCGGTAAGATATAGATACATAGGTAAGTAGGTACATAGACAGACAGATAGAAGTGAATAATGTGTAGTTAAAAATCCTTGTACATTTCAGATTGTAAGATTGAAAGATAATTTTTCTCAATTTGGGTCTCACTTTCTCTAGAACTACATCAATGCATGCAGTCATACATACTGGTACATACGTAAAGTTCGGCCAATTATTTAAACTCGCTTTTCGACATTGAAACGTTCGGAAGGTTAGCAATTTACCAGCAAATAAATAGTTGGTGTTACGAGAGAGGCTAGAAATGGTGGACGTGGAATAATGGAAACTGGTTCACTCACTAGTGCATAAAAGCTCTTTTGTGAAATTTCATATATTGCAGAGCGGAGAAAAATGACAAGTTGCGAAACATATTTGCATTTCAAAGTGATATTCGTACAGTCGAATTATTTTCCATATGCGATAAGTACAGTTCATACAGGGTGGTACGGTACTTTTATGCTAATAACCTGTCTGTCATATTTCAGTTCTTCGCGTTGGATACAATTCAGATCAATATACGGATACGTTTTCATATAATGGTAGTACAAGAAGTTTCTTTCTTGGCTCTTCTGCCCCAGGAGCCAAACATGATACGCAGCAACCTTTTGTACAAGGCATGGCAACTCATTGACTGGTATTTGCATATCTCTGTCTCTCTCTCTCTCTCTCTAGAATCAAAGTAATCGAATAAATATATATATATATATATATATGAGGGATAAGATACAAATGGTATTGTTTTCTTTCGACATTGCATTATTCATCTTAAGAATTGCTATATATACTCGGTATAAGTGTTTGTGGTTATCTCATGTATTTTGTTCGGGTGATTTTTAAGTATTTTTTGTTTCCTTGAAATAAAACCAACAAAAGTTTTCTGTATCGTCTGCTCTTGTGTTTTTCTTGTTTTCAGCGATACGTCGGTTAGCGATGGATTTCTTTCGGAGTCGAACCGACGGAATTGGAGGAAGAATGTTCTCAGATCATTCGTCAGTTAAGCGGAAAGAGGTCGAATGGTGAAACGGAAATAAAATTTCTACGAAATAGAAGGACGAAAGAAAAAAAGAAGAAAGAAAAATGACACTGATCGAGTAGAAAAAGACCCATTGGACAAGAGAGAAAACGGAAGTTGATAGTCTTTTGTTCAATTCAACTCAATCTTGAGAGCTACATCCCTCTGCAAGTTAGGAAGGAAACGTTTGTGCTTCTATTCCGGTAACAAGAATACTCTAATCTCTTTCAACTTTTAAATAGAGATGTAATTTTGATAGCACAATTAAGGACTTTTTAAACTCGAGCTCTGTACTTACAGTCTCAGAGCACCTGGAATTGCAAGGTATATTCGAAGGGAAGGGCAGTTTTAAATATCATATGGAGAGCTAGGAAACAATTCGTTTAACATGAGTTACATATTGGATAGTTTAATTATCTTCCCATACTCAAATCATAATTGATGAACTAACCTAACCAAGCCTTACAAATCTTTACCGTTGTTTGTAAGGTTTGGTTAGGTTACAAACCTAACAAACCTGGGATGCAAAGAAATGCACCGTAAGTAATGACGCAACGAGAACAGACGGCAGGAAGGCGGTAACAACATGCTCTGTAATGCATTGCGGTCCCGCAGGTGAAATGGTATTCCATACGTACTAATGACGTCAGAAGTAGTGTGAATCGCCATGCAAATATTAACTGCGAGTCCTGCTTTTCACATTGCATGTGATGTACACTAGCTATCACATTATTAGTACATATGGGACACATTTACATGTTCAAAATTGCAATACATTACAACTTTCCAGCCGTCTGTTCGTTTCAGCGTTATGTAGGAACAGTACAACAGCCTTTTTTGGAGCTCGAAGGAGAATCACCTGCACGAAAATTACATGAAAATTTTGTATTAATTTCATGCGTTCGTCAGCCAATTGGGTTCCACACACTGTGTAGACCAGCAGTTTTGGAGTTTACAATTCCCACGGGTGGGAGTAAGCATTTTTCAAACAGGTACCATTTGTAATATTGATTTATTTACTTATATGACATATTTTTAAAAGGATGTTATTCAATTGTTGTTATGGAATTTTGGTATATTTGTATGAATAGAATGTACCTCTTTCCTGGGAGAACATATTTTATGACATTTCGTGAGATTTTTAACATTTAAATATATTACATGAGTTTTTAAAATATTTTTTTGTTTAAATAATGTAACACCTGGATTGACATTTAAGCAAACGATATGAGATATTACCAGTATAAGGCGTCGCTATGCTATTTATTAAATAATTGAACTAACATAAAATACAATAAAAAATGACAATAAAAATGGTTCACGTCAACAAACCGTAGCATTACGTGAGCCATAACTTGCCATTTCGTTCTTGAATATTACACACAAAACGCATAAATTTACAAACGGAAGCCCACTATCACAACACACCAGATTTAGTAATCAGTTCATCTGCCAAGTCTGTGACTCTTGACTTGGTTGCCATTCCCTTGAAACCGGTTCGTAACACTGACCCACCGCACCAAGACGGTTCATGCGGCTATGAGTTAGTCTTGTAAAGACCTTTCCAACGAGACTTCAAAAGTAGTAACTGCGATTTTCTTCCTTTTATGACTCGTGGGTTGTAGCATCACGCGTTTTGGTATGTCGCAGGTTACCGGAGTACGGACTTCACAGACGATTGCCAGTGCCTGAATCTGTAACCTCGTAATCAAGAGGACATTGGAACAAGCACAGGCAGTGAGTGTGGATCAACAAACAGTGATAGCGTATCGTGTTCAGTGAAATCGAGACCGATAAGTATCACATCAGACACTGTTTACTTTTTAGTTCGAGAAAGGTAGTAATGCGGATGCAGCAGCCGCAGCCTGATGCAACATTGGCAAATGTATGATGAAGATGCAGTTGATGATAGCACATGTCGTAGGTGCTTTCGAAAATTCAGGGACGGAAACAGAAGTTGGACGTCCATCAGTGTTTTCCGAAGAGGATCTCGACCGAGTCATACGAAACAGCCCGATCTGAAGCCTTTCAGATACACAGGGCAACAGTTGTAAGACGGCTCGAACCCCTGGATTTCGCTCCAAGGTTTGATCGTTGGGTTCCACATTAGCTCAGTGCAAACCAACAGGTACGACGCGTCCTGTGTTTCTTGCTTTCCGGTACAAAAATGGCCGGTTCATGACGTATTGTCACGGGTGATGAGAAGTGGATTTTTGTACCTGAACATAAAGAGTGGAGGACGTTTCTCAACCTTCTCCATCGACGTACAAACCAGAAGTTCATTCCAAGAATGTAATGTTAAGGGTATGAGGGACTCACTGAGAAGTTCTGGAACCTAACCAAACCATAAGTTCGACATTGTATTATCAACAGTTGGACAGACTGCTAGCAGCATTGCGATTGAAGCGGCCAGGCCTCGTCAGTAGCCAAGGAATCATCATCCACCATGATAACGCCAGGCCACGTGCTGCTGTCATCACCCGTCACAATTGATGGACTTTGATAGAGATGTTTTAGACAACCACTCTATTCTGCTGACTTGGTCCCTACAGACTACCAACTATTTCGCTCTTTGCGTAACTCCTTTGCTCGGAATCTTTGATGATGTGTAGGCTGTGAAAACTCCCGTACTACAGTTTTTCGACTCCAAACCTTGGGACTTTTATCGGTGTCGGATTAATCTCCTACCGGGAATATGACAAGAGTTCATCGATTGCGATGGTGATTATCCACAGTCGTAGGTAAGTTCCATTTTGTGTCGCTCGGATTTCTATTTGCACACCAAAAACGGGTAGAAATTTTGCACGTACCCAATATACCTAAAAAACGACAAGGTGTGGAGAGGTGGTTGAGGAAGAAAAAGAAACTTTTTAAATTACAATGAAACGAATCCTTGCATTCCATTGTATCAATCCTTTTCTTTAAAAACTATATTAATGTCCTAGATGAGCTGGTGAGCTTCTAAGGACGCGACTTAAGTGCACTCCGAACCAATGGACCTCGGCAGGATTCGTCCAGCCAGCTCATTACCCTCCTGCTATCTCGGGGTCGGAATTAATACCATAATATGCAATTATGAAGAGATCCATTACCAGCATCAGAAGTAATTACTTCTAATTTGCTTGGGAATAATTAATGTTTTGCGAACCTCACTGAAATGTAAAAGAAAAACAACATATGAGAAAGACTTCTACTTCTTTTATCAACTATAATATTATTATATTCCAAAATTGTTCTGGTTTCTTCAGAAAATATTCAAAATTAAATTCTCTAACTTGAATACACCACGCGTATACAGATATTTACGTTAGTTAAATCAAGTTAGCAAATTGAAACGTTTTCTTATTGTGCTATGCGTTTTAAATTCATTTGCTCATTATATTCACCACGTTGTGTGCACTATATTTCCATATTTTGTCAGAGAATGTTAAGATTAAGTATTTTAGTGCATCAAGTGTGTCATACCCCTGAATATTGGTAATTCCATTGATGCGTTTCATTGTTTGTGAGGACAGAATACACCTATTCCATTTTTGTGTTACGAAAACTGCGCATGTGCGTAATATGTTACACAATACAATCTTTGGTGTGAAACTAGAATCTATGTTCACTGTTGTAGTTTCTCTTAGCTTTTCCGGAACTACCAAAGAGTGTATTTGAAGTCATGGTTGAGAGGAACAAGGAAAAGACAATTCAAATTCCTGGGAAGCATGAAGGAAGATAAAACATATGATGAGACAAAAATATCGGGAGGAATGGAGAGGACTTAATATACCTTCTAGAACCTGTCTCTTTCAACAGAACACTGATAAAGATGAATAAATTGTGGGTATAGACTAAACAATTTAATAGTGTTTCCTACACTTTGTAAGTTTCTCTCGCCCCCAGAGTCCAATGAAATTGTACATTGTAGAAGAAATCTGCAGCTACTGAAATAAACAGGCAACCGAATGATACGCGAAATATTGATTAACTTGCGAAAGCAAATCGCATGTAAGCATTTTTGGTGTTTGGTCCCCTATCCAAAATTCAGTTTTTCATCATAATTGCGATAAGGGCAATATAAATACAGTATAACGAAAATTTTATCTTTTATTTACACTCACAAGTAAAGGACGATATCCGATGCAAACATACGGTATCTGATTGAGTATGTAAAAATATGGAGATCACCAAATTTTAAGCTACTAAGGACCACAGGGAGCTAAGCTAGGGAAGAGGAAACATTGAATGGCGGCAAAATTAGAGAAATATCTAAAAATTAGTGAAAGTGAATATCTTCCAAAGAGGAAAAGACTGCCAACCAAAAGGAACATACCAACCATAAGAAGGGCATTAAGGACTAGAAAAGACCATAAACAGGGTTGCCATCCAGGACCCAGTGTTGTCAGCTCTGCAGAAAGTTGAGATAGCGGATATAGTGCAAGATAGCAATTCAGGCACAAGAAAAAGAAATAAGTAATACAAAAGACAATCGGGAAGGCTGGACACATGCGTTAAAAGGGTGAAAGGTAGTTGTGCGTGAATATCGGACGCACGCGAATACAAATAGAGAAAAAATAGAGAACAATACTCACCCCTTGTAGTTTAGCTGCAGTTGATGTGAAGGTCACGAATGAATGCGTGATCAACACACAAACATTTCTCGTAGTGAGCACAGCGGATGAAGGCAAGCTGTTCACACTCGTCCCTGCAACATTCCTTTGTAAGTCCTGTTTCGAAGCAATATTCGGAAAGTGTTTGCAATTGTCCGGGATGTTCACTGAAGTAGCCACATTTGAAGAACGCAAAGCGGAGAATTTTTCGTAATCGCCTTGCGGAAAACTGGTAATGAACAAAGGACTGAAGGCGGAGAAAGGTCTCGCGTTGCCACACTGTAATGCTGGATGAATGAGAACACCAATGTACTATCTGTGACGAACTTCACCATACTTTTGAATAGAAGAGAAAATAACACATCAGAAGGTTGTACAAAGTCAACACATTTCGCAGAACTCAACACCGACAGGAACTGTCCTGTTGTAAAGATCATCTTTGTTTGCAGCCTAGAAGTCGACCGAAAGCAAAACACGATCCTTACCCTGCAGATCGGACCACAAAACTTGCTCCAGGAAGATTTGCAAATCACCTTTGGTCATATTCACTTACTGGTATCTACTTGCATATGCCTTCACATTAGGGAATTCATCGGCCATGCTCACTGGAAAGTAACTACTGGGCTCCGCAACAAGAACATACATGTGTGGAACCAGTGTGCCATCCATTCCAATCATCGGTATTATAATATATGAATGCGGCGATTGCCAACAAAGATTGGATTGCTGCCCTGTATAACAAGAGTTATACCAGAATGGAAATTTTTATCAAATCTGAACTGATCTGTATTAAGGACCTGCACTGGAGTCAACTCGTGCTCTGCAATGAAAGACTTAATCTCATGAACAAAGTCTGCGGCGGTTGTTTGAACAGCAGCAGCATCAACGTCGACTCGCGTACTAACTTTATGTATAATCTTGCGCGAAACTACTTTGAAGGGCGTGACCCATGATCTGGATGCTGTGAATGATAAGATGTTCTTAATATTCATAGCCCAGATGCGTATTGTGCGGTCGTGAATAATTAATTGCATTGCGTTGTCTCATTGCGATGAAATGATCATGTGCAACATTATTAAGGCGTTTTCGTAAGGAATGCCGGTGTCTGTAAGGCGTTCTTAGTGTCTTTTCAAATTTGTGCCAGACTGTCTTATTTCTTATTTATCGTTTTTGTGCCATAACGGAAGTGATTTTCATACGCAGAGACATGTCAGTCACTAATTCAGGATGACACAGCTGGAAAGGGTCCGCCCTCTGCGCTGCTTGGTCCAGATCTTGTATGCAGCGGCCAACTGATTGTCTGGGAATTTTGTGAGCGGTTTCTCTGGTGGTGATGGAGCATAAGATGACGAACTACTGCTTTCGTGGTGCTCAACGACTGGTAGACTTCGTTCTGGCAGCAACGTCGTTCCTCCGGCTAACGATGTATCATCACCGAAATCACTTTCAATTTCCTCGTCATCTGTGCCATCGTCGTTTATCATTAGTGTGTTAAACTCATCCTTAATCTGTTCTGCAACGAGACGTTCATCCCGCGTGGGAGTTTCCTGCGAGATACTGAACACATCCGCTATCAACCTAACAACCACGGCTTGTCGCATTCTGTACAGATATGAAGCGCCTAGTAAATCGCACTCTTGTCCCTTACACAATACAGAGAACCACTTCAATATCTCGCCCTCACTTCTCGCAATATCCGCGCTCTACCTGCGTTCACTCTTTGCAAGATATTCACTTTCACCGTCATTTCCTGCCTTACTCTAATTTTGCCGCTATTCAATGTTTCCTTTTCAATAGATTCTTAGCATCTTACATTTTGGTGATCTCCATACCATTTCATGCTCAATCAGATGCCATAGGTTGGCATCGGATTTGCGCTACATCCATATGGTCCTTTACTTGTCAGATTTCTATTGGACTGGTGCAGAAATTCTGTAGGTTATCTTATTATTTCGTTCAAGCATCAACCGCGAATCAGGAATCCACTTATTCCAAAACACCTGTGCGACTATCTTCCATCGTTTGGGGAAATCCACGAACTTTCTGTGGTAAAAATCTACCGGTTTCTGGACGAAGAAATCATCAAGCCAAGAGTTCAGTGCCGTGTCGTCGGAAAAGAATCTGCTAGGCAATGTGTTTCACATTGCACGGAACAGATGATAGTCTAAAGGCACTAGGACTTGGGAGCAGGCTGGATGAGGAATGACCTCCATTCCCAGCTTCTGAAGAACTATTTTCGTCATGGTTGCAGTGCGAGATCTGGAGAATCATGGGATGGCACATTGCTGATCGTTTCTCCCCAATAACCGCCTGAAGTCCACGCAGTTGTTCTCAATACACCGCAGCATTTATTGTCACATTCCTGGTCAACAGTTCAAAGTGAATGCACAGGCGCCATTTTTCGTCACCCATAACAATTCTAGACAAAATGGTTTGATGTTGCTGGCAAAGAGAGCGATGGCGAGCTAATAAGGAGGCACAAGTGGCTACATGTTAGCCTTTGTTTTTGTCACTGAGCATGTGGGGAGCCCGCGCACCAAGTTTCTGCACTTTCCTCATGGAGTGTAAGTGTCTGCCGACGGTTGTACGCTCACAGTCCATCTGTGTGGCCTATTGGTGAGGATCCGCATCATTTAACGTGTTCAAAGTTCTTATCAAGTCTTATTTCCGTCTAAAACATGGGGCGTCGTTCATGTCGAACTGTCCTTACTTGAAACGCATATACCACCTTTAGGCAGTCCTCTCACTATTGGTGCACAAATTTTATTGTGGCAGCCTCCTCGGCCGGCATACCTCAGTTAAACTGAAACAACATAATGTATCACAAATGTTCGTTCTTCTCGACTTGATACACCATGTTCAATCACCTACAAAAAAACTTCATTATTGCTGATGGTTCAACCTGGCATCTATTAACATAGGATCATGTTATGCAGTGTACGAGAACTAGTTCGAACATCCCTTCAAAGCCGACAGGATTTATGCACCAAGCCAATAGAAATTGTCTGATGGGGACACATTCTTAGTTGAATATGTAGCAGAAAATGGAAATAGCGAACAGATATTCTATGTTGATTTAAAATAATCCTTGTATTTGCTGTGGCTGCCACATGTAATAGCTCCGTTTTGCCAGATTGTGATTTTTTATTTTAAAAAATCCTTCGGCCATTTTCTATGAACTTGAGTTTACGTGATGAACAATTGATCTAATGTAAGCTATATATTTCAATGAATACGGTCATAACTGCAATTTAGCGTTTTTATGAATGAGAACTTTAACTGCCAATACATCTAATAAAAGCGAGCGGCCGTGGCTCAGTGGTAGAGCGTTAGCTTAGCATTCAGGAGGTTGTGGGTTAAATTCCACCAACGGACCATCCTGACTCAGGTTTTTAGTTTATTCCTCAGTCACATTAAACAAATACCAGGATGTACCTTCAACTTAGGCCCTGGCTGACACCTTCCCACACCATTTTCCTTCCTTATCCCGGCTTGAGCCTTACATGCCTAAAGGATATAAATAATAAATTCAACACATCTATTAAAAGAAAATACTATAGTACTATTTGAGAACATCGTTTCATATTTCAGTCTTTAAAAACATGTTTATTATTTTCTTTTCTGGACTGTTTCATTTCTTCTTTCAATTTGTTGCTTTCTTTTAACAAAAAAGGCATTGATTCTAAAATATGAGTTCATCTTCGCAGATTTCATTCATGTAAAGAAAACATTCATCAATTAAGTATTAAGGTAAATAGGAAAACAAATTGTTTATTAATATTTTAAAATTTCCTTACAATAGAAAATGTATAAAACTATAAACGAATTTTTAAGCGTTGCTCGTTGCAAGATACAAAGTAGAGCAATTGTCCATTTGCTTGGAAATAATATGTAGCTATTATTATTATTAGAGTACGTAAAGTTTGCATTTCAAACACAACATAAATTTTACATGTTAAATATACGAAATACTTCTTCTCAATTACTTGTAATTTGATAATCTTCTTTGTATACAATGAAGAAAATGATCCCAAATTCCGTAAAGCAAAGAAAACGATCATAAGAATAAAGTGAAAAATAATAAAATAATCTCCTTTAGTACGAAATGGAAAACTGCTGCGACACGTTAGGAGATTACTAGCACTGGTTGTTATGAGGAAGATGTTCCTTGTGTCTCTGTTTCAACTGCTTCAGTGCTCTGATGTTATTGCAGCAACGCATTAAGGCGATCGTACACTATTCTTCGTTGAGAATTTTCCGCTTATGTCTTCTCTCCGTTAATATAATAAATTAATTATGTATTCTTCGGCAATTGAAGGTTCTTCTAAATCTCCGACTAATCCACCTCATACAAGATGAAAAACAAGGCTGTGTGGTCAATTCTCGACGACGTTCTCTACTTGAAGATTCTGGTTGTGCTTCCTCTGATATACGGTTTGTTTCTTTTGTCTTTAGTAGCTTGGTCCAATTACGAAACAGAGCTTCTTCCTTTGCCATACGCCATTTCAAAAGACAATTTTTCTCTAAGTCGAAGACTAAAATCATAGCTGCCCAATGACAAAGATCTAGATCGTGGCTTCTGTCTCT
>JAGDQP010040573.1:0-17244 GCA_022664845.1 Lepisma saccharinum | reverse complement strand
AATTTAGCAAATAGAACGAAAAAAAATGCTTTTCATATTCTTTTAAAACTAATGGAACAAGCATATTATCAAGCTTCACGCATGTGTTCAATTCGATTCAATTGATTTGGGATAGTTTCGAGTTGTACAGTTTAGTTTCATGTCTATGCATGAAAGAAAGACAATTGAAATGCTACTTTGTAAATATTCTAGTTTTCTCTTTAAAATGGATGTTTAATTTAATCTCGTATTCATATTTTGTAATCTAGCGCGGAAATGGTTAATTATGCCCATCCATTGCGCTTTCGTTTTATTAATTGCTGTTTTATAATAATATTTATAATATAATACCGTATTGCAGTCTAACAGTCTTAGTAATTGATGTTTTAAGGTCAGTTATTTATTGGTTGCTATGGTTTCGGTCTGCCATATCTGTCAGTCACTCCTCCTGTCCTGTCACTGTCGCATTTGATGTTGTTATCACAGTTAATTTTGAATTTCCATGATGTAAAACTATGATATAAAACACTGCAACACTTTATAACACTACTGAGTAAATTTTCTTGAAGAAAAGGCCGAACAAACTTTGGAATATTGTAAAAAATGCACAGGAGATTTCAGCAGCTTTCTCCTAGTTCGCCGCCATCTTGCCAATCTTAATGTCACTTGCTCTACTATTCAATTATTTGTGTTTGGTTTCTATGTATTCAGGCACACAATATTTGATGGTTTATTTGTGGTCAGAATACAGTGACATCAAATATGTTAAAGAGTATATCGTATTGGAATTGTTTTATTACCTCGAATTTCCAAATATGCATTGATATAGATAGGATTGGATGTGCAATATTTCATAGACTTCAGGAAATTAGTTTCATATTCAATCTATGAAATAAAGCATGGATAAATATCAGAGAAATTAGGCTAACTCAATTCGATTACTGTAGATTTGCTTATGCAGATAGTTCAGATCGAACCTAAAGTAGCAGTAACTACTGATTTTGAGTTTGGAATACATCTTATCGACAAGCTAACTTCCAAAATAAGTATTTAGACTTTATACTTTTCATAATAATATTGGAACCCTCGTTAAAGAAATGAAAAGTCTTAGGGAGTGAAGTCATGTAATGCAAAAAATAACTCCGCAAATTCAAACTCTGCGGAATGCGGAAAAGGCAGAATAAATTTGCTCTAATCGCAGCGGTGCAAGGACTCATCTGAATTTAAGCCGTTCTAGCATAGTCCCGGTAACCAAAAGATATAAGGTTCATTGTTATATTTTTTTATTACCATGTGCACGGGTTCGAATCCACGAACTACCAGAACATCCTTCTTTCTTTCGCCCAGCTACGTAGGAACGTTCAATTTTAGTTTTCTATGAACTGGTAAATGGTGTTCACATGAAAACAACACAAATTATGATGGCACTATTCAAAGATGAAAATAACTAATACTGAATAGCATGAGTAAGAATTGTTATGACGGCCGAAACGAGCTGCTGAGCTTTTCAGTACAGGACCTAGAGTTTCTAGTAAAGTGGGTTTAGAACCACTACCTTCAATAGACCCAACGAACTCTAACCCGTGGGCACGCGCATCGAAAAGTAAATTATGTGTAACGCTGCACACAAACCTACTTAACAAAAAACTGTAGTACAATTCGTAGTTCCCGACTTTTACGTACGTATATTGGGACTATTCTTCATTCTGGAAATGGAATAGAAAAAAGGGACAGCCTAAACACCAAAGAATCATTAGCGAGATTGTTGTTATGGCGTCGTAAGTCGAGGAGTATGTTGATATTGTGGCTCGTTGAAGTAACGACTTTGCAATGAAGGTAGAATTCTATGAATGGAGTGGGAAATTAAAACATTCCCTTGATTACGATCCCTTTCCTTGCAGAGGTTTCGAAGTCTGAAGTAGAGTTGTGTTGAGTACTGTCGTCATAGATTTAAGAATAGAACACTGGGTAGTTGTGTCGCGTGAAATTGGGTAACATGGCATCAGAAACTTGGGAAACGCTGAAAACTGCATGCGAAGATACAGATTTGTCTCAAGCCAATGTTTTCATCTAGGATCGTCGATTTAGTTAGGTTCTCGAAGACGTGAAGAATGACTTCAAGAAAGTCAGCAGTCAACCAGTTGAACTGACTATAACATCGAAAGAGTTAAGCTAAATTTTATTGAAAATCATTTCCAAGCACTACGAGTGATTGCTGAGGACTTTAGCATCAGCAAGGATATGGTGAGGAACATTGTGGTTCAATTCTCAAGAAAATAAAGATTTCTGTTCCACTAATTGACTGCAGTACAAAGGACTAAACGTGTTGCATCATGTCTTGATGTGATGAACATGGCTGACAATGGCCCAGACTTCTTTAAGATCATAATAACTGGCCATGAATCACTATGCCATGACTATGACTCTATCGCAAAACGGCAATCATCACGATAAGTTAGTCCAAATTCTACATGGCGAATGAAACTGCGTCTTCAAAAGTTTTCTTTGATTGGAAGAGTGTGGCGCATAATGAATTTCTTCCATATTGCTGTGACTACAGAAGTGTACAAAAAAATTCTATTACACTTGGAGAAGAGACTGCGACAACAACCTGTTGACTTTGATGAGTGGTTCCTACTGCCATGCCCAAAGTTACAAAGCCAAAGTTGACCAATAGTTTCTTCCACGGAAACAGATAAAGTTATTATCCAGTTGCCCTACTCATTATACTTGGTCTCAGCTGATTATATTTATTCCTAAAAGTTAAATCCCATCCCAAGGGACACCATTTTGATTCTGTCTTTGGAATGAAAGCGGCCATAACCAGGACAGTTATCCGTATACCAGCAGAGAGTTTCACAGGGAAATCCAAAAGCTGTGCCGAAAAGTGTGTACAACTAGGAGGAGTATATGTTTAGGACTAAGATGCTATAATCTATCGTGTATATACATTATTAATTGACATTTTTACTATTTTGCAGTTTCTTGATAAGCCTGTACTAGGAAAAACGTTATGTCATCACGGCAATATGCATGTATTCAACGTAATGTGAGGAAATATGCCTGCGGATCAGGGCGATTGATTCTGAAAAAAAAAAAAACTTGAGACGTATAGTAATCATTAAGCTTACCTGCATCCATTCTAATAATAACAGTTGATGAGTTAATCAATGGTACCAAATCATCCACAAAAATAGATCTCACTTCGCGAGTAATTTTACTGTCTGGCTCAACAAATGAAACACTACCAGAGGATGACTGACAGTGTTGCGATGGAAGTCGAACTGATTCCCTGTTATTCGAGACGATATTATGCATCAAAATAATATTATCGGGATTGGTCAGTTTACTTGCTGCACTAGCTAATAATAACACTTGCGTCCATGATGATTCAACGGCTAAAACTTGATGACCCTTTGCAGCTGCTAGTAGCGAATAAATCCCCAGTTGAGCACCAATGTCTACGAATGTTGCACTAGGAAAATTATCGAGAGCTTTTAATATTAAGTTTAACATACGGGATTTTTTTACATTAGTTTCTAGAGATTTAACTGAGGAGTTTCGTTCTGAGCAAAAGCACACATTGATATTAACTTCTTTTTCCATTGGAATACAATACGTCCATTTTATATCGTTCCCTACATTCAATGGAACTATTGTAGGGCTATAGAATACCCACGAAACAAATGACGATCCTCTTCCTGAGAAAAGAAGAAGCCAAACAAACGCCAGGAAAAAACAGAAGAAAACTGAAAAGAAAAAGAGAAAGGAAATATCAATTATAATACACAAATCTATTCCAATGCATGGAAGGGATTTACAAAAGCTATCGTAAGCGAGAATTTCTACGACTACCCTAAGTTTGGATGAGTCAGAAAGATCATACTTACCGCAACCTTAAAAGAAACAGTTGCGGGAAACTTTCAGTTCAACGCTACAACAGTGATGTCATGTTTACCTTCAACTAATCAAAGATTGAGAAAAGACGATGTGATGGGGTTCGTGATTTGTTTTTCGTGTAAAGGAACACTGACATTACATATCTGTATTATTCTTCATCTATGTTACACGTTGACACAGAGCGTTATAATCACTTACGGCTGGTAGTATACACTTTAAAGTTAAGGTCAATGTAAAGCAACGATCTGCAACAAAAGATGGCAGCACTCCCTCCGTAAATTATGTAATGTATTTTTATCGTTGCACGAAATTTCAATGCTGCTTCCACAAATTCATCCTAGAAAGTTCTAATTGTCAGGGAAGAAAGTTCAAACAATTTCAAGAGTTCGATCAATGCCGATTTTTAATTTTCTTTTTTGTTCATTGTTGAAAGAACTTTATTGCTATAAGTTTTGATATTCACAACAACAATTAAGGGATTTCAACAATGAAGAAAAACGAAAATAAAAAATGGGCGCTGATCGAACTTGTAGGAGCAGCACTGAAATTTCGTGCAAAGATATATATATATAAACATTAGGCATAAACGGAGGTAGTGTTGCCATCTTTTGTTGGATATCGTTGTGAGAGCCTAGTTGTATTTGCCTTAATGGAGGACATAACGCAACTTTTGAGCGTAAGAAAGATTTGTGAATCCGGCCCCCAAACTACTTATATATACAATTTGTTAACCTGCTGAAAAAAGTATCAATACAGGAAATATTATTAAACGAAAGAATTGGGAACAAAAAACGAGAAAGTCGATTAAAATGAATCTATTTGACTGTGTAAATACAATATTGTGTTCTTTACATGGCCAATATCGCACAACATTCACCTCGAAGTAAAGAAATAAAGACATGAGTTAAAAAGGTAAATTGGCCAGCATCCTTTAAGATTACGAAAAGTGAAATCAGGATTTTGAAGGACTTATTTCCGAGTCTTTGAATCAATATTATTCTGTACAACAACAACAAAAATAAAAAATAATAATTTAAAAAATTGAAGTGAAAGAATGGAATTAAGTTTGCAATCCTAAACCCTTGTTAGCATGCTTAACATTAACCGGGGTCATTTTATCAATGTAAATGCAAGTTACCGTTAACGCGGGTTTCAAATTTTACCAGTGTCTATGCGTTATGGCAGTTTTTGAACGTAATTGTCATTGTTTAGTATGCTTTGTTTTCATTACTACGATTCTTACGATGGTAAGAACTATGGGATTTTGTTTTTCAGACTACTACCTTAACTTCGTTTCCGTGCTTGTGCTGTCATCTCGTGAGTATCACGGAACTAGGTAAAGGATTACACGTCACACAGGTTTAAATGAGAAAATAATCAACACAAAGGAATTGATTGTAGCATAAAATTTTGTAGATTCGTTCTGCCATCATTATTTTATACTTTAAACCTGATACACACCACTAGGATGCTATATATTTCGATAAAAAAAAGAAATAAACTCGCGAAGTGAGGCGCGCCTAATGGCTAACTTGCGTTTAGATAAATAACGTAAGAAGATAACCGTCGTAAGTTGACGCTGGTTAAAATTGAAACCCGCCTTAACGGTAACTGGCGTTTATATTACTAAAATGATCTTGGTTAACGTTAACCATGGTAAGATGTCAGTAATCTAAACAAGGCATAAATAACTATAGCTTTGTTCGAGCGGGCTGCACTACTTGCGCTAGTGTACACTTTTGCGTTCGAGTGGGTACTGTAACCGAGTGCAAACTGCACCTCAACTATGGTCAGCGCGAGTGCAAGTAGTGTAACCCACTTTTTGTCCCTGCTCGGGAGAGTGTGTAGATAGGTGCAGACAATTGACAATAGGGCTGCGTTCTCAGTGTATGTGTGACAGAATGGATTACAGATGGCGTTACGTGCTAGCAGAAGAAAATAAGCACCTGCTCATTTGGACGAGAACTGCACGGGGTTGCATGAATAGACTTCCCATCACAATTGATCGTATACTTCTGTATTACCTAACACTTGCAGTGCAGATAGTGCAACACCGAGCAGACCCACCCGAACAAACCCTCCGCCGAAATATAGTTGCTAAAACAGAACGACTAGAGTGGTAAGCTACTCTGAGGTACTTTTGGCTGCGTTTTTGTAAATGTAGTTGTAGCGAACTACTTTTTTCTTAAGAGAAGTTGTAGCTTTAGTGATCTACATTTCAAGAAATAGTTTATACAGAACTTGTTTCCGGTCCTTTATAGTTTTGTCTGTGAAATGTTTACTCCTTAAAAAAAGGATGTTCTCAGTAAAGAAAATATTCCTGGAAGTAAAGTATCTATCCCAGGAAGTAACGTCACGTGTTTAACACAAGGAATTGCGTGTTTACGAACCGGTCTCCTCAGGAAAATTATTATCAATAAACTCGACTGCACTGCGTTCTTTCCGTCTTAAATTTGGCTAGCAGGGCCCACCTGCCGAAAGGCCCCTGCCGGTCGCCGACACAAGTGAGTAGTCGCTTGTTAAGATTCGCAGGAAGTCGTCCAGGACCTAATTTGAAGGTATGATTCCTTCATTTCCCTGGTATGACTGAGTTAAGTATGGGCGGCCGCTGGGATAGTTCGCATGACCTCGCGATTTGTACGCCAGAAGTTCTAGTAAGGGTCAGTTCTACAATCGACCGCTAAACTTCTAGCAAGCGCTAAGTTGATGACAAATCTCACTTTGCGTACTCTCATTGGCCAAAATCAGACTTGGCCTCAACTTCGCTGACTAGAAGTTTAGCGGTCGATTGTAGAACTTGCTCTTACGGGCGCTCGGGCTCTTCTGCGCTGTTCCCCGAGTCATCTTCGTTACTAGAACACTTGAATTTACTATATATTCTAAATAGCACAACAACTAATACGCCAGGAGACGTTTCACTGTAGGTGTCACTGTACAGTGTACACTTGAACAGAACACGATTTCCCATACAATACTCGCCTGTTTACCTTCTTACGCATGCGAAGTTGTTCGTTTCAATACTTGAACGCTTTACAAGAGCGATAAAGTTCAAAAAGTTTAACTTTTTATCGCAGCGAAAAAATGCATGCGTCTAATCTAATTATTTCATTCGCTAGCGAATAAAACCCTTTACCAAACCGTCTAAATTCACCCAGTGTAAATTCTATTTTACGGATTTCTTTTCAGTGAATTAAGAATTTAATTCCCTTGCGAATGAAGACGATAGCGTAAACTTCTAAATTTGCCCTGTGAAAATCACGCTTATCAAACGAGTTTTCCCCCCTCATGCGTTTGCAGAAGTCTTTCCTTTTATTTAACCATTTAGGTACTGGGTCAAATGGTTTTATACTAATTTAACGCAACTCGCGTGGAAACCAGCGATGTATAAATGTTTAGCAACAGTTACATTTTTTACACGATTTTTGTACCTAAAAAGACCATAGCAAAATATCACGGCAGGTTTCGGCATGACACTTCCGACCTTATTCTTGTAGGAAAAAATAACTGGAGAGAGCTAAGTTTGGTGGAAGAGCCTGCCACTTTCAATAAGATATTACTGATTCATGCCAAACAATTTGTTCCTATTGGATAATATATATGACTAGTTATTGACTTTTTAATACACTTCAAATATTAATTATATGTGACAAATATAAATAATCTCTTTTAATGGTATATTAAAAAGGAAATTATACTTACATACTGACGTTAGCCTTCGAGCAAGATGTTTTTGCCTCATTGGTTTGCGAAGTCTGCTCCTGTGAGAAAATGTTCCTCTTGTCCGATGGTACGCTGTCGTACCTAGCCCTGCCATTGATCGTTTTAGCGAAGGAAAACTTCCTGCATACACGCGCACAACACCACGCCCTTGCTTGATCTGATCAGACGTTTAAAAAGCTGCAGTTATCGTAAAGCGAAGGAAACCGTTTGAGTATTGCATATCACGAATCGCATGTCAGCTGAGAAAATAAAGCAATAGTAATGGAAAAGAAAGAATGAAATGCTGGCGCATGACAACTATACGTTTTATTATTGATAAAGAAATAAGCATACAAAATGGGTTTACTAATTTTACTGCATAACATTCTAATATATTTATTTTCCATCAAAGCCGTTTTATTTATTTAAAAGTTTGGGTAGATGCTTCAGTTACAGCACATATGTTTGTTGTGTTGCTATTTGGGAAATTTACTCGAGGGGCTATCGTAAAGTTTTGATTGTAATCATATGAACAGAAAAGGGAGAGAAGACACATACATATATGTGCCAACGTTTCTTGACATCTCGAAACACATCATTATAAAAGTCATGCGATTGCTTCGAGTGGACACTTACAATAGGCTTGCAATCAGTTCGACACGTCAAGTATGCAAGTTTACAAAGACATGACCCTTAATTTAAAAGCCTCTTTAAACTTGAAATAAACTTAAAACGGAAGTGTTGCTTTATACTTTACAAACTTGCAGCAAGTGTGTTCTGGTACACTTGCTGTAAGTATACAAGTGTGGAATATCACGGTTGGTACGTTTGCAGTAACTCTGCATCAAGTTAACAACTATCATATTTGCACTTCAAAGCGTACAGCTCGTTTACTTTTTGTAAAGAAAAAAAAAGGAATGTTGACATAATAAGCTAGAATCAAGTCATGTGAATACTTGATGCAAACGTGTATGTTATTATGGACTGTTCCACTTTCCGAATGCCATCATCTGTATTGTCAAATCACCAACTGCTAAGAGCTTTCTTCATCTTAGGAAAGAGAAAGAAGTCGCTGGTTGCGAAAGCAGGCGAATAGAAGGGATGAAACATTTCACAGCCACGTCGGTTTCCAGAAGTTGCAACGGTAGCTTAGTTCCTTGCGCTTGTGTCGCATGTTGATGAAAACAATACAAATACACGTAGGCCTACGTCTACCCTATTTGTGTGAAGGTCACTTTTATTATGCTGTTGCGCATTGTAGTGATTCACCACAAGTTTCCTCGCTTCGCCGTTTGAAGACAGAATTTTAATTTATTTATGGACTTTAGGTTTAGGACTCAGGCCGGAATAGGGTGGAGGTGAGGATGTTAGAAGGTAGTCGGCCAGGATTTGGTTTGTAGGTACCATCCCGGCATTTGCCTAGTGTAACTGAGAATAAAATCTGTAAAACCTCAGTCAGGATAGGCTGTTTCTTGGATCGTGCCCAGGCTTTCCGATTGCTAAGCCAACTGAGATACGGCCGGTCGGCGTTTGAGGATGAACCCGAGACTTCTGCTGTTTGTATCTTTTTTGTGGCCTTACATTTGAGCTCATCCGCACTGCCTGACTCAATTTTCACGTAGAGACCTTTCCCTTCCGTACAGATTGACTTAGATAATAAAGAAATAATAAATTCCCTTAACTATCTTGAAGTAAAAAAGCGCCTTGGTGAAACAATTTCGATATTCCAACTGAATAAATAAATTATTTCTCTGAACCAGTCTCGTGTTACGAAAGAAGAGCATTCTATATTTAGGTTCTTTGATAACATAGCTAGCAATATGGGACCTTATATATCTGCTTGATGCGCGTAAAAATATCTCATGAACCACAGTGTTGATAGGTGTTCGAGGTCTCGTTGGAAAGGTCTTGGACGATCTCAGAACAGCATTGATTTACAGATGTGGGTCAGTGTTGTCAGCCCATTTAATCCTTTTTTTTTAATTGCTTCCTTGCCTAAGCCTAAGATGTCAAAAGGCCTTACAATAAAGTTAAATTCAAATTGTTTCCATTTCTTTAGACCTATCCGCACGTGGTGTAAACATTATTCGACACAATAGAAAAATATTACCCACATAGCATGTCGGCTTGTAACAAGGTTGTCAGTCACTTGTTTTGATCTTGTTGAATTTGATATTGTGTTGAACTTGGCATGAAACAAACTTCTTGGAACAACTGCTTGTTATAACTAGCCTCATTCAAGCTTTTTAGAACAACCAGATATGCAAGACATCTTGTTAAACTTCAAATCGAATTGCATTTTATTTTAATGTACTGCCGTCTCCTCTTAGTGTACCCATCACGTGCCGTCGTAAGCTAATCTCCGGCAGCTCCCACCCTTTTAATACAGCCATCTCTTGCGAATCTGATGAACTTACTATAGATAGCGCAAAGAAAGCGAAGTAGGTCGAGTACAAGGATATTTCAATAGAGGATATGTGATTTCGCGAAGAATATGAGCCATACGTCACAGCTTAGTCCCGCCCACTTACTCCAATCAAAAACATTGTTTTCGGCTAACAAGGATGATGGCAAGGTCTGTACTTGTCTGCTAACCAATTACTAGGTGCGTCGCCTTGATCAATGCTCAGTTGTTTCTTGGCTTCACTCTTTCGCTGGGCCTGGGATAGCTATAAACATATCCTCTATTAGAACATCCTTGGTCGAGTAGTAGCGGGGTGTGTTGACAACAGCATCGGATTAGTGTTCCAAAGGACCTCGGTTCGATTCCCATTCAGGCTAACGTTTTATTTTATTTTAAAGAAGTACGTAAGTCTCTTCTTCCCTGTCCTGTCAGAGCTATTTCAACCACGTAAACTAGACTATTGGATTCAACATTGTTTAAACATTTTTGGTTTGATTAACTAAGCTTGCAGCAAATTGTCACACTTGTCAACGGAAGCTAGATTCACTTTTGAGTCAGTCCAAAATTGCTATGTGCTATGTGTCAAAAGTTTGTTGGCCCATCATTGGGATTTTGTTAGCAAAGTTACGATGGCACGCCAACAAAATGGCAACATTGGCCCAATCAATTTTTCTTACAAAGGACCAACAACCTATTTTTTCATGAAGGGCCGACCCCAACGCTATGCCAAAGAGGTATGCTACTAGAGGGGTATGCAACCTTTGTCAGTGATGCCAACCTATTTTATTAAAATAAATGCGTGTCTGGTACTTATACAAATCTACACGCATTATTTTTTTTTTTACATACATATGCATTAGGTACTGGAAAGTTCATAGAGGTAATCCGGGTCGGGTATCGGGGCCCAATTGTCAGTGTTGCCAACCTTTTTCATTTTTTATTCAAATTGCTTCCATACCGTTGGCTCACTGAATGTTCGCGATTGATAGTACAGAGTCGCAGCGTTCACATGTTATTATTTATTCATTTAGATTACTTTAATGCTTCAATGTTCTACGCGCCTAAAGGTCGCTTTAGACGATACAATTTCTCGTGCGATGAATCTTAGCGATAGCAATGTGCCAGCGTAAAAGGAACAAAAAGTTATGGATTTATACCATAGCAGCTTTCCCTGTTGTAGCATTCTTGCTTTCACTCTCTGGCACTACTGCTAATCGTAAGATTTATCGAAGTATAAATACTGTCGTCTAAAGCGGCCTTAAGGCTAGTTGCATAAACATTGAGCTTGTTTGTTTGTTTTTTTGTCACCAGAGAAGCTGGGAGGAAAAAGAAAAAGGAATATGGGTGTTGCCGGTGCGGTTTAAGTATGCGGTAGAAGGTTAGCAACTGGACTTCGGAACGCCTGGTAACACTGTAATTTCTTCGGCTGAAAAGTATATTATCTATGTTTGCCAACATTGCTTCTCGTGTTCTCTAAGGTTGCTTTTATGCCATCGACCTCCATTAATACGATACTGGACTGACTGCAGCCATTGAAAATTTCATGAATATGTGAAGCTAGGGAACGGAGAGGAAACTTAATCTCGTTTGTCCACTTCCAGTCCAAACCAATTTGGACCAAATTTTCGATTCTAACTCAGTTTTTTACGCTTGATATCGCTGTGTGGCCCGTTTTTTAAGTTATGTCTTAATTCTTGCAAAAAAACGTAAATATTATTTGCAGTATTTTCTATTGTATGCAGAGAGTGGTATACTCTTAAATCAATAACTCAGGAATTAAGACCTGAATAAAAGAACGGGCCACACAGCGATATCAAGCATATTAAACTGAGTTAGAACTGAAAATTTGGTGCACATTGGATTAGACTGGAAGTGGACAAACGAGTTTAAATATTTGCTCTGGCGTCTATCTTTCAACACTAAGTAATTACTCCAGTACAGTTTACGTAGAGCTCGATGTTTCATGCAAACGCTGTTCTCTCATTCAAGCGACTTGAGAACCACACGAACGGTGCGTTCTATAAAACAATGGATACAAATGAGCGTATTTACGAAAATGTCGCCTGATTTTTTGCTGCCGCGTTCTCCAAGTCAGCCGTTCGTGTTCTACAGAACGCTAGAAGATCTGGTCATGCTTACGTTTTTTGAAATCTTGTTTTTCCTCCGAAGCGTTGCCAGGCGTTCTTAAGCCAGTTGCTCACACTTTCCCTTATATCTCGTGTACAAAACGCACTGGCACCACTACCATCATCATGTTTTTTTTTTCTTCCTTCGTTTTCTCTTTTTCCCCAGCTACTCAAGCGACATCTCGTAAGTGAATAAAAAGGTACAACGTTGGAGTCTGTTTTCAAGTGGCGCGACGCATTAAAGGGCTCTAAAATACAAGCACATTATCTAGAGTACGCGAGAGCAGATTTACGTCAACGTAGCCGCATAAATGGACTTATTTGTTCCCATTGTTTTAGAGAACGCTCTGTTCGCGCTTCTCTCATCTACGCGCGTAGAACGTTGGAGCATAAAAGGAGTCTTATTGAACAAAAAAAAAAAAAACGGCGGAACTTTCGTTGGAACGAAATAAGGCAAAAAGAAAAATCTTCGACATATTCTCTATTTAAGTCAATATGAAAAAAAAAAAAACCACACAAATCAATTTCTGCTTGGAGCCAGTTCGTGTGTCACCGTTCAGTTTGATCAAGGTAGAGGTCAGTTCGTGACTAATTAAATAATAAAAACAAAATTTCAGGAACTCAATCGATATCTCTACGAGTGCTCTATGATATAAATAGCAGCTGGGTGTTTGGAGGCATTGAGATTTATAAAACGAAAAGCATGTAGTTTTAAAATTCCGCTTCTTGGAGAGTTTATATAATTCTGTACCGTGAACGTCCTATTCTTCCTGTCTTGTTAATATAGGACATTTCCACGTAAATGTCAACCTTGTTGAAGAAAAATTAAATGCATTAGCAAATTACAAATTATATGCCATTTGAAAGCTAAACTATATTTCAGAACTGTATTGAGTTTTTAATCACCATTTTCAATGTTAATTAGCTAATTTGATTTACATTGCATATTTTACCACAAACCGTGTATTTTGACTACTACATCTTTGATGTTTTACAGCGGATCTTACTGCGGACCAGAGGTGTTGAACCTCGACCTCAAACCACGAGGTCGAGGTCGAAGTCCTGTCGCGAATCGAGGTTGAGCACGGTCAAGGTGAGATCGCGAGGTCGGGTCCAAATGTGCACCTATGCTGAGGATTGCGCTCCAAATTTTCGCTCCTATTTAATCAAGTTGTTTCTGAAACTGTTGAACAAAATTTCACCCGACATTAGCTTTATTGTGCTTTTTTCAAATGTGTTTAGAAGGCATGTTTTTGTTTAAAGCTATTCCATTGTTTACTGAAGATCATTTAAGGCAATGGACAGATTTTATAATACACAATATGAAAATAAACTGACAATGCAGATTGTTATTGTTAATTTCTGTTTCTAGTAATAGCTGGCCTGTCATGGTAATAATTTAAACAATACTTTTACTGACATGATTTAATCTTAACAATACACAAAGCCGTTACTAAGAAGGGACACCCGCGAACTCGGACAGAAGAAACCGGATGAAAGTTTCTACGGGAACTAATTCCAGGTCGCTGAATCCTGTGGTGATAGTCGTTTCCATGCAAAATCACGCAGTCAAGCAGTAACGGCGCCAGCTCATGGATGATAGGCCAATGTGTTAGAAAAGATCTGAGAAGAAAAGGGAAAATTGAAATGTTGAATGTAGTACATATGATTAACGATTGAGTCTGCAATGTGTAGAAGCTCATGTGAATCAAAGTGTTGCCAACTCAGTGAAAAGAATGTGTGAAAATGGGAATGGAAGAAAGTGTCAAAAGAATACGAAGTAGTGGAATACATAAAGAACCCGACACAGCAGTCGAGAATGAGGCTTTGTCATGTTATAAAATAGTGTTGCTACCTGCATAAAGGATAAAAGAGGTAATAAACATACAAAGCAAAAACAAAGACCTGCAATCAGACAAGGTAAGCGGGAGTGAATCAGAAGGCACAGAACGAAAGAGTGGCGGTGTTACACATTGCCATGTAATACGTTGCGTCTGGTGACAGGCGCTATCGTTGTGTACATACATGAAGATTAACAGAGCAGTATAGAGATTAAATAATCATTATTATCAGGACAAAAGAAACATGAAACCGGCGAGGTGACGTGATACCAGTAAAATGATACAATACGGATGAACTTGAAAATACACCGACCGGAAAGTGTGCACGAACCAGTTAATTCTCGAAGTGCAGATATGGATTGTCAAGGAAGTTGTCAAAGCACAGAGTCAGTGTATACAGTATGCACATATGACCATCGCTACGGACTCACAATCAGCATCACCTCTGCATTGTAACAATCCTATGTCAAATGCGACACTAATGACATCAAATTACAATATGACTGAACCCATGTCGTGCCCGACCTTTTGCCAAGCATACTGCAACATCAGCTTGTAGATCGGTGCGGAAAGTTGATTGTAGATCACAGAGTGCAGCTTGATAATGAAATAACGATCGTGTAAATTCACCTGAGGTTTATCACATTGGAGCCGTACGAAATGAAAGATCCGCCGGAAATAGAGCGTATAATGCCGAAAGAACCAGACATCCAGAGGTTGACAATAATTCGTTGCCTTGGGTGGTATTATCTTCAACGTAACATCTTTGTTTGGGAAACACTCTTGTAACAGTGAACGATCTGTATGTCCGGACCACAAATCACACTACAACAAGCACTTCTCATCACCGATATATTCACCAAGGACATCCGTGAGAAAACTTTTCAAGCGTATTTCCATCATTTTGCCATTTTTACTTGCCTCAGCTCTTCTCTAGCACGTTTCTTCTAAGCTCTTCTCTAGCACATTCCCCTATCATCCATGAGCTGGCG
This sequence comes from Lepisma saccharinum, assembly GCA_022664845.1. Lineage (NCBI taxonomy): Eukaryota > Metazoa > Arthropoda > Insecta > Zygentoma > Lepismatidae > Lepisma > Lepisma saccharinum. The sequence goes on along the minus strand of JAGDQP010040573.1, from coordinate 2,303 downwards.
CCGTTACTGCTTGACTGCGTGATTTTGCATGGAAACGACTATCACAACTGGATTCAGCAACCTGCAATTAGTTCCTGTAAAAACTTTCATCCGGTTTCTCCTGTCCGAACTCGCGGGTGTCCCTTGTAAGAAACATTTTTAATGTTCGGAGTTCCCCCCGTTCCGAACAGGCGTTCTGAATTATCAGCGAGAGTACTTTCTGGCTTCTTTGATGCCTGAGGTAGGTCACCAAAGGATCAACTAGGGATCCTTTCTCACTGACAACTCAGGACGTCTTCTCATCGGTGCACCTAACTAGGTCGATAATTGCACTGAGGGTAATAGCGGGAAGGGGATCATCGCCTTAGAAGAAAACCCAGCTAGAAGTTGCAAATCTCTTCTCTTGGTGCAATGTAGACCTAGGGCGGTGAGGGCCTATTCCACAATCTCATCCTATGGATCATTCAACGAGAAGGTAATAGGGTCTTTTCCAAACAAAAGCATATAATAGTTTCTGTTGTTGAATGGTCCATAAGAAAAGGCATCTCCTAGGATGCCTGTGAACCAAAAATCACGAGAATTAACCATATTTCGAAATTGACTCACTCAAAACTTTCGATGTTTTGTCGGATTTCTTTGTCTAGATTCAATCTAAATAGTGATGAATTGTAGTTGTGACTATTCACCAGAGAATGCTGTGAAGCTCGTATCTAATCTCAGACAGTGCTAAGTTTAAAACCATCTTTATTCGTGGTTTTCTGTGGCATAAAAAAAAAAGTTGGTTTTATTTACAACCTCAGCAATCTATTACGACCTTTTGCGTTTGAATTTATTTATGGGCTTTAGGCATCTGTGGTTCTGGCCGGGATAGAGTAGGTGAAAGGACGCGGGAAGGGCCTAAGCTGAAGATACCACGAGGAAAATACCTCAGCCAGTATAGTCTCTCGCTAGTACCGAACCCAGGATCTCCCAAGTACTCCACCATGTCCTGTATCTAGTTCGCGTTCATCTGTGGCTGACTTTTCTGCCTTTAATGTGTTTTCTCCATTATCATTAGCATTCTGATAAGAGCGTCAGGTTCTTCGAGGTTAATTATAAGCCCCCTCCGTTACTCTCGATCATCCGCTTTCATCTATGATTTAACTTCCTTGGTTCTGTCACAAAATTGTGTCTTCTTCCTCTTTTTTCCTTCAACCATGCGTTCACTCGCAAAATTCTCTAGTTTTTTCTTAACCACGAGCGACCGTGGTATCATTCATAACCTTAGTGATCCTGCTACTGGGCCTCTCTTGCAAGCCTACTGTTTTAAGCAAACGTAACTTTAATAGCTATTTGGAAATATTATTTCCTCAACTGGGCCTTCGGTCTGTTAAACACAAGTTTGTCGGGCTACGACCTTCAAAACGTTGAAAAACGCTATACTTTAAAAGACATAAAGCGGTATAGCTTACGTTATTACTTCCGAAATATGCCATCGCTTCTAAATTTCCATTTCGAGCACTGTATGAAATATTTTATTAAAGAAAGAATTAACTAAAAGCAAAATTATGTAAAAACAGTCAGTCAGAAACAGTACAAAATTAGCAAATAAAGTTAGGAATTTTGTCTTTGGAGTTAAGACAGGCACACTCCTCATACATCTATCCAAAGCACTGGAAACACAGTCTCATACCTGATACACGATTGATTTGGCAAATATGGCAGGTCAAGAGACACTCGGGTTCTAATTTTGACGATCACTTGTATTCCATTTAAATGCAGGTCCTTACCGATAATCTCTGGCATTTTGGATGTCATCTTTCCTCCTCAGTAGGTTGGTTCACTTCGTACACAACGATTGTACATTTGCTTTGTAGTGTACGAAAACCTCCAAAGAAATTGGGATCGAACGCTACGGTCGATCATTCTGACCGAGCTTTTTCTGGGTTTCCCCTCAGTTTCATGCCGGGATGGTACCTTAAGAAAGGCCTTGGCTTATCCTCTACCTAACCCATTTCGGTCTGAGCCAAAGGGCCTTAAATTAAATCCATAACGAAATTCTCTCAATTTTAGGGTAACGAAAGTATAAACTGTTTAGTTTCTTTATTAGTTTTGTTTATATTCTCAGGAGTACCTTTCTGGAAATTAGACATTTCGCTGGAGATAAATTTTTAGATGCATGGCAGGGATGTAGCAATCACTGTGCAGCTGGATCCATTGCTGAGAATCTTCACAAGAGCTGATTGAGCAACACATGTGAGTTTTGATTTGATGCTCATCTGCATCCCCTGCGAGAGCTGTTCCAAGTACTGGAGGATCACTTAAGCACTCCCTCACCCAGCAGC
>JAGDQP010040572.1:0-17244 GCA_022664845.1 Lepisma saccharinum | reverse complement strand
CTTTCACGCATGCGCGAGAGAAGAGGAACTAGAAAAACAGAAAGAGGAAAGGAAAAAGACGAAGGTGGAAAAACATTAAAAACACCCAACACTTTGATCTCAAGTTCCATCATATAATGAAATACTAATGGGAGCAAAGGCACGTTATCATTTCATCTGATTGATAAATATTCTTAGCTAGACTTTAAATTGTTTTGCTGGTGCTTTTAATTATAGTGTAAAATGTGTTATATTTGCATTTACCGGAAAATATTTATTGCTCAACACAGGAAATGAAAACACATTCAAAATGGAATGACAACAATATTACCTGCTCTTCTCCCGTCACATTATGCTAATCGATCCAAACGAAAAGAATAAAACTTTAAATGCCTCCGCCTGCATTTAGTAAGCCAGCAAGAAGGTAATTTTGAGAGAAATAACCAGGATGTTCAAGATATGCTTTTGTAAACAATATATGGTGAAATATTTTTTACTCATATCGGATACATAAAAATAACGAATAGTGTGTTTTTATGTGCATTAAAATAGTATCCCAGGCGAAACAAATAGAGATTTTTGTCTCAACGTGGTTTAGGTAACAACGAAACAGACAGTATATTATAATACTAAACGCCAGTTCCATCGAATGAAATAGCTTCTTAATTTGTTTGCAGTATAATTATCTTTATGGCATAATTATGTTCATAACTGTGTGGGACTCCTTAAACCTTAGAATATTCTAATTAAGGAACTTTAATTTGATTTTAAACAAGTAAACTCAAATAACAATACGTACAGTAAACCAACTACACTGGTACAGATTTCAAACACAGGCACGGAACTGTTCATCGTCATGTACAAAGGATTTTATTGAAGTTCATTTCAGTTGACAAATTTTGCGAGTATCTGTACCCCGGAAAGCGAAAGGAAACATTTCACACACTATTTCAGTATATTCGTCAACAGGGACGCTCAGAAACGCAACTTACACAAAATACTGTATAAATTATTTTTTTAAAAGTAAAATATCTTCTTTATTATAAGTATTTTAAGCGTTTATAAGATCAACTCTAAGTTCTCGTTCATTTTTATTGGCATCATTATTCTGAGAATGTTCACTTCCTCACACTGTATCTGTTAGGAACACAGTTTCGCTATAGAAAGATTTCATGCTGAAACTACATGCTGTAGCTTATAAAGGAGCGTAGAGTGAGCGATTCTTGAATCATTGTGTTATCCGTTTTCCTCTTTCCTCCTAAGTACTATAGCAATTCAGCTAAATTCGAACATAAGCTAGTTTAACTGTCAGGTTTAATCCAGTCTTGTTTGGCGAAAGAGGAAAGTGTGATGACGTTACTTTCAGGATTATCGAATGACCGTCTGGGTGGAAGAGGTGTAGTTTATTATGATTAATTTTTTGTATGTGTCACAAAATAACAGTCAATTGATAATTTTCTTTCCTCTTTTAATTTATTTTTTTCAAAGGACTTGTGAGAAATTATTATAGCTTGTTTTCTCTTGTGCTTGCGTCAGTATTGTTTCATAGTTCAAATTAGAGGCTGCTTAAATGGTTTCACACCTGGAGCATCCACTCCATGCATCTCACGAAATATTTTTTCAACAAAGTTAGCACACTTGCCCTATATATACCTAAATTACATAGCGTATGTCGAGTAGTTTTGTTTCTTTCCCCCAAACTTTTATCCCTTCTAGAACAAAAAGACACCAAAGCAAACTTCGATTAACAAAGCAACAATGCGAAGCTCCTGGAGATGCATGCCCGAGTGACTACCCATTAGATCTAAAATCGTTTCTAGACTTTAACCAGGGGATGACAGAGGCAGATTATTATGAACAGAGGATTTTGGTATTGACCCTTCAGCAGACATGTCGAGGGTTCGTTGACCATTTAACTTTGACATAATTAATGAGCACGAGTGGCATGTTCAGAAGCCTTCGATATGCACTTCTTAGACCACTATCCACAAAAGAGTGTTTATTGTCTGGTACACAAATAGACAGAAGAAATGTTGGTTTGTGTACTGTTTATAGACCGATCCAAGTTTAGTACGCAGGCTTGTTCACATCGGATGTATATCGATAAAACGTGGAAGAGATCCTCCAAAATTCTTCAACAGAACCACTATGGAACTGTAGCTGCCATGGTGTAGGGTGAGATCACTTGCCTGTAGCCCTCCATGTCATCGATCGGGAAACCATAATAGAAGGCAATCCGACATGAATTCAGTTGTTAAGGGTCTCATTGGGTGCGAAATAATCGTTTATGGACGACAAAGCACTCTCAGATAGAGATACCCGGAAAAGAGAAAATAATGTATTCCGAGTAACCAACTTGTTTCATTGGTTATGCTTGGAACATGTTTGGAACGCGCTCGTGCGAAGTTTTGGGAGAATTCGATACAAAACTTAATCTCCTTACAATAACAGCTACTGGCCATTTTCTGTTCAGTAGTCCGGCGGTAGTCGGACTCATCACTCTGTATAATTAATTTTCTCTACCAAGATAACGGTAGAATGCACTGAATACTTCTGACTAATAACATCCACAGTTTGTTCCTTTTAAATTTGACCACTGTTGGAATCTTCATGGGGTTTATGTGTGTAATTACTTTCTGTAAGTTTACTCATCATATCTACAACCTTTTTTTGCTTCAGATAAGTAGAAACAATACATCCCACAACTCCGTTCATCTCAAGAATACCGTTATTGTACAGGGTGTCCCCGAAATAAAGGTGCAAACTTCGGGATGTGATTATTAACATGAAAACAGGAAAAAAAGTTTATTTGAAGAAATTCACAATTGTGCATAGTTTCGGAGATACAGGCATTCAAAGTTACGGCAGCATCGTCACGAACGACGTCAAAGTTCGACACATAATGTCGAAAGAAGTGTCGGTTAGCAAACCACATTCAAAGAAGTGCCCGGTACATCTATTTAAGCAATGGTTTTCATTGAGGGAGTGCAGCATAGACAGGTTTTTCAACCTACAAATATAATTGTCAAGGAATTAAATGGTTGAATAGGGCAAGCATAGAAATCTCCTCTGAGCTGTACTTCCTAATCATAAATATAACTTAAATAGATTTATTGGTGCCTACTTCGAGTGTGATTTGCCAAGCCGATAACGCTTACACCATTACTTGTCGAAATATGACGTCGTTTGTGACGATGCTGTTGTAACTTTGAGAGCCTGTAGCTCCGAAACTAGTTAGAATTCGGAATTTCTTCAAAGAACATTTTTCATGTTTTGAAGTAAATAATCACCTCCTGAGGTTTGCATTGTTATTTCAGGGTCACCCTGTATGATTTATTCAATAATGTTTACCGGTAACGACTGCTTTACTCATTACAATAATTTCAGTATTAATAATACTTACTGTTATATGTAAATATAGAAAACTAGAAATTATCCTTTTTACTAGGATCTCCTGAGTTACCTAGTATTATACCTCTTTGAGACTCTCTGATGATTTCAGATTTAAAAAAGTATCTATTAAGTCCTAAGATTCACTTCAGAATGGAAGCTATAATCAGTGAAGTTCTAAATTTTATTGTAAATTTTCGTTTGAGGAGAACAGAATTTTAGGCTAAAATCCTAGCTTGTACTTATTTTTTCTCTGTATGTAGAAGAAGCGAAGGAAGGGTAGTGGGTCTACTCATTTCAAAGTACAATCCCAACATTCTCCTAGTGTAACTGAAAGAAATTAGGAATGTCCTTAGAATAACAAGAGTGAGCAAGATCAGCAGTGTCACTTTGCCAGTCCAGAGATCAATGGTCTCTGGTCCTTGTGTCTCTTTCTTGCATTAGGTCACAGAAACTTGGTAAGTGATTAGTACAAGCCTCAACATTGGTTTGTAACAGATGACTTGAGAGAGAAAAAAACGTGGCAGTATGTAAGAATGTAGATTGTCTATAACTGTTATAGGTTGGCGACACTGTTTGTATTCACTCACGTCAGAAAATTTGAAACGAAAAATAATCATCATATATTTGAAAGATCCGTATCATAACTTTCCACTTCAATTACCAGTTTCAGCAGTGTTCGTATAAATCAAATTCTTTTCGAGTAGTTAAGAAAGAATTAATTACATCACAATGAAGTAATTAGATCAAACCGTCTTTTAATTCCGACATTCCTTTTACAGGTTATCTTTTCCCCTTTGTCTTCGTAAAGCATCGCCTTTCACAGTGATAGTCAATTGTTTTTTGTACCTCCTCCTTTTTTTATTGTGACGAAGAGAAACAAATGAACATCGTCTCATATAAAACAAAAGAAATAGTATCAAGGATAGCAATTAGAGGGAAAAAGCGTGAGTCCTTGTGTCCCTTTCAAATTCTTTTCTTCGGAATTCGACATTTTTTCTCATTAAGAGCGTTTTTGGAGGGAAAAATTGCCGAAATTAAGTTAACTTGATTGGTCTCTTTGAACGTAAATGTATACATTCTTTTTTTGTGCTTTCACACAAGCAATAAGAACAAGAAACTTTCGGAATATTGTCAATTCAGCCTCTTCTGTCTGTCTCTTTTTTTATTCATCTTCTATTGTAAAGAGGAAAAGGCTTGAACACTGGAGTTACGTGAGCTGTTAACATTTTTTTTTTCTAAATATACAAGATATTCAATTTAACATACATGTCCGATGAGATGCTCTTTATACAGATGTGGGGGAATATAGATATTTCCCTTAATGAGAGGTAGAAATAGGACACAGGTGTAAAACGAAAAACAGAAAACAAGCCAAATTTCCTATACTTATAGCAAGAAAGGCAACTGTAAACTTTTTGTTGAACCAAATTCTTAAGTATTCAACAAGATATAAAGTAAACTACTCTGGACCATTACAATTTAAAGAATGAAAAATATTTACGACATAGTGTATGTATGTAATTATGGCGGTATAATTGAATGGCATTTGTACAAAAATTTCAAACATAAATAATTACAAATCATATCAAGCTACCCATCAAGGGAAAATAATGAATACTCGTTAGAAGTTAAGAATGCTCCTCTTTATGTCCCTGAAAGAGTATGTAAGTATACATATCTGTTATATAAATTCACACCATGATCTAACCTGCACCAAATTTTGCGTACCTCATTTGATCAGAGCATGACCGCAGACCACAAAACTTTTGACTCGAAAAGATATTTTGACTTCCCTTAAAATAATACCGGATTAAAGACTAACGAATTTATTTATTTATTTATTTATATAGGAAGAATACAACGGGCGTATGCCCAGTTATGGTATTCTGTAAAAAGTAAATTACAATTTAGTTTTTTTTTTTGTATTACCAGGAATGCTTAGTAACATATAATCAGTCCCTACTCTCAATATTATCAACAAAATATAAACACAATATATACTAAACACAAGAGAAATATACAGAATCGGCGGTCAAGGGATCCACCAGCAAGCATGATCTACAAGAAAATCAAACACTATGTTTTAATTATTGTAAAATGTATTAGAAGTTATTGAAATGCATTTTCCAAAATTGTTATCATGTACTGAACTCGTCGTGTACAGAAATAAAAGAAATGTACGTGGAGAGGACTGATTCGGTTTTTTATTTTCAGGTACACAGGTGATCGATCCCCCCATATATTACTAAAATCGATATTATAATTAACTATACACGCGAAGTTGAAGGTAAGGATTTGAGAATAAATTTTGCACAGGCTAAAATTCACCATAAGATGGAAGAAATATGTTATTCGACATGACAATGAGTAAGGCAACGCAGGAAGTAATAACTGCCAGCAGACCAAACACTCATCCATAGTCATTTACAATAAATAATAAGTGAAGATTGGAGTTACAAGATACAAAAGTAAAATCCTTCAGGATAATTGTTCCACTGTAGGCCTAATAGTTCGACAACCAACATGACAGTACAAATATGTGCCGAAACATGGAATGCCAGAATATTCCTCCATTTGGAGGAAGAAACAATGAGTCATGAGCATCATTTAGAGAACCACGAGATAGGCAAGTTAAGTTCTAAGAGATAGGAATTAATGCAAAGAAAAGAAAATTAATAATAAACACATCATGCAGGAATCGTCATTATGTAATGCAACAAAACATGTCTTGTTCAAACACACAATACACAGAAAGAGAGAGAGAGCATGGAAGAAGACGGGGAAAGAGCGAAAAAAGAGAGTTGGAAAGAGGGAAAGAAAAATGGCGGAAGAAATGGAAATAAATGTAATTATAACATTTATGAATACAAAGTCTGTGTCCCTCCCCCTGCCTCCGCCCTCTCTAAATATCTTCTCTCTGTATCTGAAACGGGTCATCGGGTCGGTCAGGTTATGGACCGCCACCGAGTCTAGGATTCGAACCCACAGTGACCCGGTGATTTCATTGAAGACCCAATAACTCGGAGGACAAAGAAGAGATTTTAATTATTTGCTTGCGTTTGAATAGTGTTTCTTTCAGGGGTGACCAGGACCAAAAATGTTCCTTCCAGAGCACGAAAAATACGACGCTGAAATTCCAATTTTGATTTTCCACACAGGGTCAATCGGGTTACCATTTCATTTGTGTAAAGTTTTGAACCGGGTCACTTATGTTTGGTTCGGGCCCAGTCATCAGCTAATCAAAAGTCACCCGGTTTTAGCTCTGGACCACGAACACTTACAAAAAGAGAGATTGAGTGTAACAGAGAGAAGCAATAAGTAAGATAAAAAGATAAAGATAAATAGAGAGGGAGAAGAAGAGAAAGAATCGAACGCATGGTAACATAAAGTCAAGAAACAGAGGGAAAGGAAAAAAACAATGAAAAATATGAAAACTACTTATCATTATGTTAAATCACACACACTGTTTAGTCTAATTCTCGCCATTGATGCCTCGTAAGTTTTCGAACCGGAGATGAATATCTCTGTATACAGCTATTATTTTATGTGAAAAAAGGCACTATCTGGTTGGGAATCGAACCGAGGTATTCAGTTTAGAAGTCTGGCATAATAGCGATACTCCACAGGTTACTCTATCCAAAATATACTTAACAAATGGTATAGTGTTTCTTTCTAAGACATGAAAAGTGAATACTTCAGATCAATCATGTGTTTTCCTAATTGTTCTCTTAAATCCGATAGACTTTATTTTGCCCTACCCAACCAACATTCACAATTCTTGTTGTTTTCTATAGTAACACAGGTGTTTGCTTCCACATTCTTAAGGATTCTCCGTTTAGTATGAGAAGTCACTCTTCGATTCTTCACGATCGCTTTGTGAAAAAAAACCTATGCTTGAACAGGGTTTGAACGGATGTTTGCTACCTTTAGTATTGAAGAGTTAAGTAGTTACCCCTATTCCATCTTGCCACCTAAATACATAAGTCATATATTACTAAGTTCAGATCTGATCTGTGGAAATAACCGTAAGTTGTTTACTCGTAAGTGCAGTTCGACATTTATTTTTTCGACGACTTATAGACAAATTAGTGCCCACTGATATCCAAAATAATTAAAAAACAAAGAAAATGAAGGAAAGAATGACATCTTATGCAGTAATTTCGCCCTGCAAGTTTAAAAGGCAAGTTTGTAAGAATAAGTACTATGATTATTTTTATTATTATTTTTATCCACATCCAATAACGTCTAAATGCTTATTTTCTTCAATCGTGCTTCCTCTTTTCTATAACGATTTCATTAGAAGGCAATGAAAAATTAATAGGATGTATGTAGAAATATGCTTTAACATTTCCTATTCATTCAATTAGGGATGGACATTGTGGACACTATGGGGTAGTCAATTATGTGTCTCAAGGGTCTAAAGTGTAGCACTTGTCGTTGTATTGTCACCATTTTTTCATTCTACTTCAATATATTTTATTCTAGATGGATAATCTATTTTATCATTTAATAAATAATATAAAATTAAAAAAATAGAGAATAGTGTTTGCCAGGATTTGAACTCAGAACCCAATTAAAAAAAGAAAATCGGATTAAACAGGGTTTGAACTCGCGACCCCAAGCGTAATAATCAAGCACTCTAACCAACATACCAGAGAGGCTTATTTGTTTTAGTGATGAGAATACAGTATTCGCTGGAAACTATATATGCTCTGAGCGTTTTCGATCTCATAACAAAATAAGATTTGCTATTGCGTGATCTATTGCATTGTAGTATCTGTCATGTTTAATATTTGTAACATGTCTGATACTGGTAACCCATGAGAAAGACACTGTTCAAACGTAAGGAAATGATTCAAGATTCTGCTTTGTCTTCCGGGTTACCGGGTCTAAATCGGGTCACCAGGTCAGGCCCCGTCCGAAGCCTAGACCCGGTGACCCGTTCCAAAGCTTGACCCCGTGGCCTGTTTAAGCCCAGCTTGGTGTATTTCGTAGGTAGTATTTGGGACACTGCAGTTAAATTTCCTTATTTATTGCCATATCAATTTTCATCTATTTAAACACAAAAACGCCAATATATACCCACAAAACGAACTTTGTAAAAAATCGAAAGCAAAAGCACGAATGGCATTACTGAACCATTATGTAACTTTTCTTTCCTTGAACTTCCTCTTTTTTGATGAAGTTCACAGGAGTTCTTCAAGAAAGGAAATGGAAAACGAAAACGTCTACCGACAAATAAAAAAAAAAAAAAAAAACTGAAATTTTGAATGCTGAAACGCAAACCATTTAATACTTATTAGCACTTATGAAATGAACTGTTTCAGATTTTGAAGCTAATTCTTTTAGTCGACATATTAGAAGTCCTTAGCTCAGGATGGCACAGCCCAAAATTTGAAATTTCCCATCAATAACAAGTATCTTTAAATTATGTATTAGTTGATTTTGATTAAGTATTATCTAGTCAACTTTCTAAAATAACATTTTGGTTGTAATTTGACCATTATTTATAAATACTCGTATATTAGTAATTGAACCTAATTACCAAGCGATCTTGAAAGGAATCTGATTTTTACAGGCCTTTAGGTAACTTTGATCAAGCCAAATAAGCGCTACAAAACAAATCTGAAGCTGGTTGCTTTTCTCTTGGCCTGTTCAGTTTCGGTATTGTTTCATCCATAGCTGAATGATGGCCAGGAAATAGAGAGTACCTGTAGTTTAAAGTTATCTAATGGTAGGCCAATGTCGATTACAATACTATTTAACATAGTCCTCCATAGAGCAGTAAAGGAAATAGATAAACGAGGAACCATATTTACAAGATTAAATCAAATATTTGCATATGCAGATGATTTGACAATCATAGCCAGGACCGATAACGAACTGAAAGGCACATATCTGAACTTGAAGGAGAAGCGAATTCATTAGGGTTGTACACAAACACAGATAAAACAAAATATATGGACATAGCAATAAATGAAGGAAAAAGGAAAACGAAATTAAAATTGGGGAAAAGACATTCAAGAGGGTGAACAGATTCCAATATGTGGGCTTATTACTTGATGATAAAAGTAACACATCCGAAACAATAAAAGACAATGTACAAGCAGGAGATAAAGCATATTATGCGAACCGAAAGCTACTAAAACACAGATGCATAACAAAGGGAACTAAATTACAGATTTACAGGACCTTAATCAGGCCAGTCGCCACGTATGGTTCCGAGATCTGGACACTAAAGATAGAAGACACAAATAGGCTACGCAGATTTGAAAGGAAAATAGTTCGGAAGATATATGGACCAGTAAAAGAAGGCGAACAATGGAGAATATTGAATAATGAAGAGATGAATAGCATAATGGAAGGAAAAGACATAGTAAGATTTGTCAAATCAAGAAAAATTAGCTGGGTGGGTCATGTATTAAGAATGGATGGGAAAGAATGCCAAGAAGAATGTTAGAAGAAAGAGTATATTCAAACAAGAAAAGAGAGCGACCAAAGATAAGGTGGATGGACCAAGTGCAGGAGGATTTAAAGACGATGCAGATAAGAAATAGGAATAAGACAGCAATGAATAGAATGGAATGGAGGCGAATAGTATCGGAGGCCAAAGCACACCCAGTGCTGTAGCGCCATGTGGTAAGGTAAGGTAAGGTAAGACCAATGTTAATGCAAAATACATTAAACAAAGTTTAAAGGTTCGGTATATCTTTAACACTAGTTATATGTAAAATCATAAGAGCAAATCCCATTCATTTTGCTCCGTGGAAAGTTCACAGTATATTTAACTGATGAAATTCTTCATCTCGTCAGAAACAATTTGATTGTTGCTCTAGGGTAAGTATGATAACTTACGTGGATCAGTTTTCAGATAAGCAACTAATACAACACTAGCATCATTAGGCCATGATTGATAACTCATGCACGACAGAAAGTTTACCTAATAAACCTCTTCTTCGCTAGAAAATCTTGCACATAAATTACACAGTGCAACAATTTTTCAACTTTTAGTTCTTTCCTGAGAAATTTGATGCAAACATCATAGTATGAGTGTGACTGATCACAGCAACTGCAGTGAAATCCGTTTCTTTCTATCAGGCTTAGATTTTGAGAAATAGGCAAATCAATAATGTGACATACAAGTGGAAGAAATGTACTAATAATGTTACATAAATATAGCAGTGACTTGAATGGGCATGTGGTTAACGCCAAATCGTGTGTTGAGCGAATTGCATTGAGGTAAATGTGCCCCTCAACCAATCTCTAAGATTATCAGCACATGACTACAGCACTGTGAAGCCCACATTTTGTCTCTATCAACCATACAAGAAAACCTTCAATAAGATCATAAAGAACGTTGCCAATTCGCTAGGAGAATCAAGGTCATACTGAAAGACAATACACAAAAAATTAGATGCCCATTTCAACTGAAAGGTTCCGAAAGAGAAAGTTGATATTCTTACGCTAATATTGAATACTAAGTGTACAAAAAGTGTGTCTTTTACATTTTTAAAAAGTCAGTTCTGCTTCCTTTCCGGCATGGAATAACACATTGGTGAGTTGTAGCATCTCCTGACACCACAGAACTGCATCTCTACACTCAAGTGGTGCAAACTCCACGTAGAGCAGTGCCCCAATATGTCTGAAATTGCCCTCTTTTTCTAATCAGTGCTCGTTTTTCTCAAAATTGAAGGCTGGTACAGAAAAACAAAACATATTTTCGAATTCAGCAGATGAAAAACTTTTAGAAACAGCCACTAGCTCTCAGGAAAGAAAATCTGTGTTGCACAATGTTTTCTATTAATGTTGGTTAAACTGTCCTTTCTATAATCTTCGACATCTAACACAAAATAGAAGTAAGCACTGTTTTAACTTTACCAGTACTCCTGTATTAACAATATTATACCATCTCTGTTTTTGTGACTTAAAATTATCTAATAGGTATTTATTACACTGCACTAATTGCCACTGTAATGAACAAGTTCTAACACGCCAGGTAGTAAGACATTTGATGATCCTTACTATTCAAAGATGTTGGACATGTTACTGTACCGCGTTCCTAATAAGTCATTGTTAGAAAATTTTGTACTGTGTTCCGAGTTCAGATTCCACTTCTTTAATTTGAAAATTATTATTTCTATTTTATTTTTGGAGTAACTTTATAATGTAATTCAGCAGACTTTTAGCAAATTCTTCCGTAGAAAGTAGGAAAGAAATAAGGTTTCAAGGAATTTCACTCTTCAATTTCTATTTTACTATAAATTCCGAAATTGGATCTCTTCTGCTTTGCCAATACCAACGACAGTCCTATCAGAAAGAGAAAAGATTATCTTCTCAGAAGCTAACCTTTAAGAAAATAGAAGACTGTAGTCAAATAAACCTTCTGCAATGGCACGTAATAAGCAAATAAATAAAAATGTTCTTCTCTTCATGATTAATCTGTAAATTTCTACCATACCCGTGACAGACACACACACACACACACACACACACACACACACACACACACACACATATATATATATATATATATATATATATATATATATGAGCCTCATGCGTAGTCTAGTCGGCAGTGCGCTCGACTTCAGTGCGAGCGGTTCCAGGTTCGATTCCCAGTGGGGGCTCAAAAATGTCGCTGTTGACCTAGCATCGTGAGAACAACTGGGGAGCTACTGTGAATAAGAGACATTAGCCATCACAGTGACAGCTTCGGCTCTCCTCTCCCAACCCGTATGGTTAGCGTGGGAGCAGTAGACCAACTCCTCCCTCCTGGAAGAGACCTCATCCACAACTGGATCGAGTGTGGCTGCGATTTTTATATAAATAACTTTTGTGTGTCATTGATATTGCCTCCCACCTTGGGAAAGTTCCTAGCGACGCAATTGCTCTCTGGTATATTGGTTAGCGTGCTTAATTCTCACGCTTGGGGGCGGGAGATAACCTGATTAATCCAAGTTTCCTTCTTTAAATTGGGTTCGTGAATTCAAACCCTGGCAAACATTATTTTCTATTTTTTTAAATTTTAATTCAAATGCTTTTTTAATAATAAAATAGGTTGGTCATCCAACTAGAATAAACTTAATGAAGTATAATGAAAACAATGGTGACAATACAAAGCCAAATGCTGCACCTTAGACCCCTGAGAAACAAAGTTGACTACCTCATGGTGTCCACCACGTGTCCATCCCTATTGAAGGAATAGGAAATGTTAAAGCATATTTCTACATACATCCTATTAATTTTTCATTGCCTTCTAATGAAATCGTTATAGAAAAGAATTTAAGCACGATTTAAAAAAATAAGCTTTTAAACGTTATTGGATGTGGATAATCATGATAGTAATAGTAATAGTAACAATATTTATTCTTATAAGCTTGACTTTTGAACTTGCAGGGCGAAATTACTGCATAATATGTTATTGTATCCTTCATTTTTCCTGTATTTTTTGTTATTTCGGACATCAGTGGGGACTAATTTGTCTGTAAGTCTTCGAATAAATAAACTTCGACCTGCACTTTGAAGTAAACAACTTACGGTTATTTCCACAGATCTGATCTGAACTTAGCAATATTTGGCTTATGTATTTAGGTGGCAAGATGGAGTACGGGTAACGTACTTAACTCTTCAATACTAAAGGTAGCAAACATCCGTTCAAATGCTGTTCAAGCTTAGGTTCGTTTACAAAGCTATTGTGAAGAATCGAAGAGTGACTTCTCATACTAAACGGAGAATCCTTAAGAATGTGAAAGCAAACACCTGTGCGTTACTATAGAAAACAACACAATGCGAACGTTGGTTGGGTAGGACAAAACTAAGTCTATGGAAGTTAACAGAACAATTAAGAACATGTTATTGATCTGAAGTATCTACTTTTCATGTCTTAGAAAGAGATACTTTACCATTTGTTAAGTATATTTTGGGTAGAGTAACCTGTGAAGTATCACTATCGTGCCAGACTTCTAAACTGAATACCTCGATTCGATTCCCAACCAGGTAGTGCCTTTTATTCATTAAAATAATGGCTGCATACAGATATTTATCTCCGGTTTGAGAACTTACGAGGCATCAATGGCGAGAATTAGACTAAACAGTGCGTGTGATTTAGCATAATGATAAGTAGTTTTCATATTTTTTATTGGTGTTTTCCTTTCCCTCTGTTTCTTGACGTTTTGTTAACATGTGTTCGATCCTTTCTCTTCATTTCCCTCTCTATTCATCTTTATCTTTTTCTCTCACTTATTGATTCTCTCTGTTACACACAATCTCTCTTTTTGTAAGTGTTCGTGTTCCATAGCTAATACCAGGCGACTTTGGACGACCTGATGATCGGGCCTGACCCATGCATAAGTCACCCGGTTCACAACTTTATACAAATGACCTGGTAACCCGATTGACCCGGTGTGGAAAATCATATTAAGTTGGAATTTTAGCGTTATATTTTTCGTGCTCTGGGAGGAACATCTTTGGTCCTGGTCACCCCTGAAAGAAACACTATTTAAACGCAAGGAAATAATTCAAACCTCTTCTTTGTCCTGCAAGTTATCGGGCCTCAATCGAATCAACGGGTCAGAATGGGTTCAAATCCTAGACCCAGTGGCGGTCTATAACATGACCCACATTCACCCGACTACCACATAATCTGGTTCAGCTCTGACGTGTTTATTCTATTTGTGCGAATTTTTATAAACACGAATTCGTTAGTGTTTTAATTACTAGAACATTATATTCGCAACAGGTTGTTGTACCAGTAAGTTCTCAAGAATGTGGATTAATTCCTTCTTGATATTAATCTAGAAGTCTAATGTTTTTTATGGAACTGGGGCGCCTGAACCTAATGATCGTAAATAAAATTCAAACTTCAAGTGGAACCGGGTGTAACTGGCTGACAGTAGCGAGTTGAATGGTTGATTTAGCATTTGTTACGGTCTGTGTAGCTAAGTGGACAGCATCTGAAACTCATTCTCAAGGTTCTAGTTTCGATTCCCCGCCTAGATTTCCAATTAATTTCATCAAGGAATTAAGAACAGTAAATGATTTTCGCGATTGCTCCTGAAAGAGATTTACCTCAAGAAGGGAGAAAGACACAAGCCAGAGTGAGAACGGCAGGAGGAGAGACGCAGACCGTGTATTCATAGGCATCAACATTTCATTTATTTCGATGTTTTGCGCCAATTTTGTTTCCCTTTTCCCATATTTTCTCCTCTGTGTGTCGCTCTTTCATCGTCTCGTTCTGTGCTTTCTCTCTCTTTCTCTCTCTCTCTGTATGTGTGTGTGTTTAGAAAGACATTTTTTTCTTGCATTACATAATGACGATTCCTACATGATGTCCATATATTACTTTCCTTTTCTTTGCATTAATTCCTATCGCTTAGAACTTAACGTGAATTGAATTTCTTCCTATTTATCTCGTGGTTTTCTAAATGATGCTGAACGACTCATTTTATTTCGTCTTCCAAATGGAGGAATATCCTGGTATTCAATGTTTTGGCGGATTTTTGTACTATCATGTTGGTTGTCTAACTATTAGACGTACAGCGAAACAATTTTTCTGAAGGGAATAGCTAGTATTTCTTATTACTCCAACCTCCATTTATTGTTGTAAGTGACTGTACACGATGTACAGGTATATTGAAACTGACGAAAAATTGAATCATTTTTAAAAAACTTTTCACATAAACCGTAGTCGCGAATAAACGAGGTTATACTGTATTTATATGTACCGCTAATTTATTTTAGCTCTAGTGATGAAGGAATTACTAGAACTACTTTATCAACGGGTAGAGGTTGTAGGATTTGTGAAAATTGATGCGTGGGGTGCGTTTCTATAGCGAACCAAAGCAGCAATACTTACATACTTGTAAGTTTTAGATTATATATTGTTAGGAAAATAAATAGGTAGCTTACGGGTTGGTAGCTATAGTCCATCCTAGGTATCTACTATGACTATCAAATAAAGTTCCATACATATTCGATATGCTCCCAGATTTAATGTGTGACATATATACGTAAATGTCCAACTCTTCACATCTGGTATAGAAACAGTGTCAAAGCTGTTGATCTTGATGACGACTTCATATAACATATCATACTACGTTTTATACAATAATATTATAGATATTATTTGGATTTCACCATATCCAATGAATTCTGGAACATCTTTTCAGTTAATAATATTCCTCTGCAAACTCATTGTATCAGGGAAATCAAAATTTAAATATTCCTCTAAATTCGAATCACCGATTGTGTGCTAAAAATGAAGATCTGAATTGCAAAATATCCCAAGTCCACTTTTTTCGTATTTTCATTGTTTCTGTTCGTCGACATCTATGTTCCAAGGGCTATCCACTTGCGTAATGTTACATCTTTACTCCAACTAAAAAACTTCTTTTTAATACAAAGTAATTCGGCTGAATAGAGTAACATCCTAAGTCTTTGCACTGTGTTTTGTTCCTCCTGAAAAAAAAAACGGTGGACTACGGACGTTTTGCAATTCAGGTTTCAAATATTTAGATCGTAAAATTTTGATCTAAGACTCTAAATTACATTCATCACAAATATAAGAAGGAGTAATTTACGCTCTACGTAAATATAGAAATACTGTAATTCCTTACAAATGCATCTTTTCATATTATTCTCTTACGAGTATTTTGTAGGTTGAATTTGTAATTGAAATTCTTTTGAATATATTTATTCATTGTTTGTATGTACTTTTCATTATTTTAAACATTATTTATTACTATTACCTTTTATTCTAAGCATAATAATAATATACTAAACTCCTATGGAATACTTTAATACCCGTTTTAATGCAAGTATTATGAACATTAACACTTACATGTTGTTTGTTTCATATCATATGTTCAATTGTTCATGCTATTACGTCTTTTCATGTCCATAATATTTAAGAGTTTAAAACTAGTATCAAGGCATAACCGAAAAGTCCTGTACATTATTAAGTGTTTAAAATAGAATATGATTGTAAAAAATAATACTAACAGTGATATAAATAGATCCTTAAACCAATGGTGAATTAATGTCTTTTATACATGCTTTTGAGATATATCTTAAGCTAAACGATTTTCTATAATTCCTAAAAATTAGAATTAATAGTAGAAATTAATTAGTATTGATGACATATCACAATGCTTATTGCTGTCTAATATATATTTTTTTAAATTTTATTTTTATGGCAATTATCTTACTTCCAATACACGACTTCTTCGTAAGTGATTTTTGAGGGGCCCAGAAGCAATGGGATGCCAGTGATATTCAAAAATATAAAAGTAAAAATAATATAATTAATCTTAAAAAAAAAAAACATATCCGACACAAAACACTCCTATTCTATAGAAGGCCACACTGGATCCTAAACCTAGAGTTCATTCTTTATATAGATATATGAGATAACAAAATATATGTGATATAAAATTATTTTTTAAAAAAGATGTAGAAAAGCATACGAAACATGATTTTAAAGAAAATAACTCGCAAGTTTACTAGTTTTGAATATCACTCGCATCCATTGCTTCTGAACCCCTCATTTGATATGAGGTGTATCGCATTTCAATCAGTCTCTATTAAGTAGTACACATATTTCACGAAAAAAAACCTCCCACACTCACGATCGACAATTTTCAATAATGTACGACAGTCTTTGACTATTGTATAGACTCAATTTTACCTGTCTACCCAAGTGAGTGTCCTCCAGCGAATGTCAAAGGTTAAGTGGACTTGTTATCCGCTCTGCATCGCATACGAATGGTTCTCTGGCATCTCATTGGTGAAGCGATGACCCAAGTCATTGACTCCTGATGCTCCTGGGAGAAAGGAATAAAGACAAAGGAAATTTGTCAGTCTCTCCCTCTGAAA
>JAGDQP010040571.1:0-15060 GCA_022664845.1 Lepisma saccharinum | reverse complement strand
TAATTGTATTGGGCCAGTCAATCTGTCTACCGTATTTACCCCCCTGGTGCCCCCCCCCCCCCAGGTGAGTTCGTACTGTTTTTCAAGGTGTCACGGGTTCGATTCCCGATGGCAACGTATTGAGTGTATTTATTCAGGATCCGCTTAAAACCGTAGGTCCCGTCATTAAGATATGAAAATCACTTCCATCCATTGGAAGTCACTGGAAAACCACCATAAATTATCCATTACATGAAAAACGTAAGCTATTTTTCATTCCCTCGCATAACCAATTTTCTACGTAAGAAAAATGTTAATTCTGCAATATCAATTATGTCCGTCTTGCCGGAAATGGCGTCATCACAGTGAGTGAAAGAGTGAGCACAGGGAGTGAAAGATGGAAACCAATTGTCTGTGTTAGGACGCCTTTTTATGCACACGTTATCCGCGTGCTTCGCTTTCAATTTGGTTGAATAATCAATTTAAACACGTTCTTAAGTATTTCCAATGGTTACTCATAAAAATCGTGAGCAAAGCACACGGTACATAAAAAGCCAGCCTTGAATGTGAGTTTTGGTATTTGCATCGCGTATAGGGTTACCAACTGGAAATTGTCAAATGCAAGACAAAACTTTGAGGAAAGTCAGACTTTTTGAAAAAATGCTGGACACAATGAATTTGAAGCATTGAACATTTTGTCTAGGCACAAACCACGTTCGTTATGTACCTTTTTATCCAGTGGTGAAAGTTTTGGGGAGATTAAAGATAAAAATATTACTTGCTGATGTGCTAGTTCTCACAAAATTTTTGGACTTTTCGCAATTTTGAAAACGGAAACAAAAATAGTCGAGTACAATATATCTACAATACTGCCAACCACGCCTCATAGTAGCTAAGAAGTAGTGACAAATTACCACTCGTGACCATAGAGTTTACCATAACATGTTTCTAAAACGGTTAATAAGCCGGACATGGCCGGTAAAAGCCGGACTGTTGGTAACCCTAATCGCGTAGAATGAAATAAATCTAACCTGACTTTACTACACTAGAGTCCCGCTAATCCGAACTAATTGGGGCTGTGCCCTGTTCGGATTAGCAAAAGTTCGAAATATCCGAACTTTCATTGTAACTTACTCTTTTTTAGTAGGCCTCTGTCCTGGAGCTTTTTATAATGAACAGTACCGTACTTTAATTACAGTATGTAATTAATATTGTACCCTGTATTTCTGTACTTTGAGTTCATTTTCATAAAATACACGTTTTTACATGAAAATACTATTTTCTTTTTCCTTTCTTAAGTTAAAGTTATAAATAGTTTGGCATTTTTTCCTGGGCTCTGTTCGGTTTATCCGGATTAGTGGGACTCTACTGTAGTTTAATCTAATTCCGCGAATTAGTCTATGTAAAATATTGAAAATGCACAAGGAAGCAAAAGGGAGCCTTTATTAATAAGTAGTAAAAAAAAAGTAAAGTTCTTTGAAAAACAAAAGAAAAAGTTAATTTACAAGAACAAGTACGTGCAGTGCAAAGTATAAATAAATCTGTGTGTTATTTGCGAATATCCGAGTATTTGATTGTTTTATAATTAAAATGGAATTCTATTTAAGAACACGGTGCAATCCTTTGCTTATTGTTATGTAATCTTATTGCTTATATTTAATTTTGGCATAATAAAGTATAAGCCCAAATTTTCATGCACGCGCTAGCCAATAGAAATACTTGAATACGTTTATCAATTGGCAAAATTGCAAGCAAAGTACGCGGCCAGCGCGTTCATGAAAAGGCAGCTTAATTCTAGATATATGCGGAATTTCTACAAAGAATGTTAAACCCAATTACATCATTAAGAACCGTATTGAATTCTATCTACTTTTAGGTTAGACGCTTCGATTCACACAACTGGTCATAGGAGTAAATTTAATTTACGACCTAGCAACAAATTAAGAAATGTAGTACGCTCCCATTTTCATTCACTACAATATCAACCCGTCTTTGATTACATACGCCACCCGACTGTATCGATATTCAAAAAAGTATATGGAAATCAGGACTACATCATGCAAAACATAAGCATAGTCTTAAAAAAACATTGCAATCACACAACTTTACAAATATCATTTATAATCAATGACCTCTACAAAATCAATGCTGGACTGACTGCTACCATTGAAAATTTTATGAATATATGAAGCCAGGGAGTGCAGAGGACACAATGTTGTTTGTCCACTTCCAGTCTAAACCAATATGCACAAAATTTCCGGTTCTAACTCTGCTTCTAAGCTTGATACCATGCAGCGCGTTTTTTTTTTTTAATTTATGTCTTAACTCTTGCAAAAAATGTAAATAGTATTTGCAGTATTTTCTGTTACATGCAGACTACGGTATATCATTATATGAATAACTCAGAAATTAAGATTTAAATAAAAAAAAACGGGTCGCACAGCGATAAGAATTGTATAACAAATGAGTTAAAACTGGAAATTTGGTCCACATTGGATTAAACTGGAAGTGGACAAACGTGTTTAAATAGTTGCTTTGGCATCTATCTTTTGATATTAAACAGTCACTCCAGTACCGTTACTTATAGCTCGATGGTTACAATAGAAATAAATAGAAATACAATCACATGTAAATTCAATTTTAGGACGCAAACTCGATCCCCATATATAAAACTATTATCTAGCACAAAACGAATCTTTGGCATTATAATATATTATGCTATTCAGAAATCAGCTATAGAATAAAAGTGCAATGCTCGAGTGGAAAATGGAGGTAGAAGCACTTTTGAATGATCAGGATTCTACCTCCAAAGCAAGAACTCGAGAAATAGTAGGATCTAAATGATCTGATCTTCTACGATACTTATTTAGAGCAAATTCTTCCTTTTCCCGGAGTTGACACCGGGTTGTATCTTAGTTGTTTATGAATTGTAACGCCACAGTCTTAAAACTCTTTTTACATTTGCACGATTTCAAATTGAATCCAAGGATTTATGAAAATTTTTTCATCTTCACTGGGAAAAGCATAACTATCATTTCCTGATTTCAAGACGGAAGTTGATTCTCAACTTTGCGTTGTTTGTTGCGGCAAGCAGAGCCTGATACAAAGATTTGTAATAGCTCTCTGAAAACAACAAAGAATAGGCATTGAGATTAATCTCTGTACACATTAACGTAGAGCTTTACTGTTTCCCTTGTAAATTGTGTATTGTAATTTCGAGCTGTTGCAGCGAGGCAGAGCTAAAGCGTTGCACGCAAGATACAGACGTTTTAGAACTATGATCACGACCTTGAAAACCCATTAACGGAGGGTAGATCTTGTTGGTATGTATTTTGATACAATAACAAGATGTGTTTGTAAGGAGATTATGTTACATTACATTCTTATTCTGTTTAATGTTCTTAGGTGTCACGCTTCCTTTGTGAGTATGTACTAGAATTAAGATATCATCACAATCAGCAAAGAACAACATTTTTTGTGATGTTAATTATCTCGTAGTGTCACTCAAGAGACTCATCATCTGTCATTCCCTTAGTCAAAATGGAGTCACTTAGTCTGCAACACAACAATATGCCTGCTCTGCAATGATTGCCCTCAACAAACAACCTCCTTCTTTCGCCTTGCTCTTCCGCTTTTCAATTTGTTTTAGGGCGTACCGCTAGATCATTAAAATGTACGGCTTGCGGTCAAGAATACTTCTGGTGTGGTAAGTTTTTTCCATGAAAAGTAGAAATTTCTGGAGGCTTCTAATTCAGTCTTTCGAGGTTTCTACTCTCTTGAGGCTACAACTTTCTAGGCTTCTGTTTTCTTAAGGCTACTGCTCTCGAGGCTTCTAGTCTCTGGAAGTTATTACTATCGAGGATTGTCTTTCTAGGGCGTAGCTACGCTTCAGGAAGGTCTGGAGTCATGCAATTTTCTGTCTCCACTAGGAAGTGCATTGATTGCTTTAATAAAAAATAGTGTCCATCCACACTGCAGAAACTGTACCTTTGACTTAATTTTGTACCTACAATCTTTGAGAGGCAGTGGTGAACCCAGGGTTGGGTTTAGAGGGGCGGGTCATTGCCTCCCAGTTCTTGGGAGGGAACAGAGTAATAATAATAAAAAAACGATGGTAAAATATGAATCTCTGTGCCCGTCACTGATTCTTAATAATTGTGGGTACATTATACCGCCAAATTTTCAGAGACAGTGACGGGCACAGGGATTCATATTTTACCATCGTTTTTTTATTAATCTGTTCCCTCCCAAGAACTGGGAGGCAATGAACCGCCCCTCTAAACTCAAGCCTGGGTTCGGCACTGTCTCTCAAAAATTGTAGGTACAAAATCGTCATTTTGTACAGTTTCAGCAGTATAGATGGACACTATCGGCATTTTGTACCCACAATTCAAAGGTACAGTTTTTGCAATGGAAACTTCAAATACTGATTGGCATGCTAATATTTGTGTATATATGTGTGTGAGAGAAAGTTTATTGCATGAACATTAAGAGTTAATTGACCAGTATCCGGTTTCACTGTCTGGGTGGGATCCCGAGATGCTTGACCAGTGGTACCACGAAACAAAACAGGTTGGGAACTGCCATACCGAAGAAGAAATGTTCTAATGTACCGGTATCGTCAAACCAGAGAAGAAAGGAAATATATGATTATGGGTTGTTTATTTTTTGCATGTTTAATGGAAATTCAATGTTGAAATTAGCATCGTTATCATGGATTTTAAGAAATGGCTGTTGTATACAATGTGTCAATAGAATTAAGTAGTGAAAAAGTTATTCGGTATGTTTTATGAACGTATATTTTTTTAATTAAAGATTGTTGCAGCTATTGGATATGTTCGATATGAAATATCTGTGAATATTTTATGCCAGCCTATTTTGTGATGGTTTGTAGGCGTATACATGGTTTAGCAACAGCTATAACTAGGGAAATCTGTTTTACTTACATTTCTCTGTGCAATTGCTCAGATACGCTGAGCTCTACCAAAATATTAATTATGTTTAAACATTCAGCTTCATGCCGGTGTTGATGGTGTTGGGATCTACTACAGCTTTCTAACTAACCATATCTAACCAAACGTGATCCATGGATGTAAATACGGTAGACAGATTGACTGGCCCGATACAATTAAGCTGGGTTAACTTGACGCCGGTTTTCGATTAATCTTGCCTGGATGATTGAGATTAACTTGCATCTTATTGGTTGGCCTATGCCTGGGTGTGTGGAAGCAAAGAATGGAGGAAGATCTAGCGAAGGAAGAGAGGAGGAATACTGGGATATTTTAAATATGGTATTGTACGCAACGTGATGTTCATTGTTTTTTTTTTAATCAATTACACTTGTCAGGTACTCATGTCTTGTGCTGACTTCAATTTCAGGTCACTACATGGATGTAAATACGGTGTTAGATCCATGGGGTCGCTAGAAGTATATCTGTCTCCCGTATCTAAATCCATGAACGTGACCGACGCCTTCGTTGGCTAAACTCTAGAACAAACCCCAAATTTTAATCTGCAACAGAACCACTGAATTTTCCATGGACGTAAGAATATAATAGGACTAGTAACAAACCAAAATTTATGGGCCGGAAGTGCGCCTTGCCGCCATGTTGAATTGACCAAAACATTGCAACTGACCATAAGAAGTAATGTTAATTGAGCCACTTTTAATTACAAATTTTAAATTTATGTGGAATAATTTAAGGTATGTGAAGGTTGCGTCTGATGAAACCGACCAAGAGGTACGTGTGAAGATAAACAGGTAAGCAATATTTAGTTTTTTCTTCAATAATAATAGTGAAATGATATCAGGTTTCAAGCTTTGAATGATCACTGCTTTTGAGAAGGAAGTGTATTGCAATAACACTTAATTTATATTAATTAGTAGTTAAGGATAAATTTAGATAATTAAAATTTATTTGCACATTCATAATATCGTCTCCTTCCTTTCCAGGAAGTATGCGCGATCCGCCATGTTGGAATGACAAACTGCACTCTCAGCCGTCCCATTTTTATAACATTGAGTCAATTGCTTGTTACTAGTCCTATTATATTCTTACGTCCATGGAATTTCCTTAAATATAAAGATCCTGGTTAGCATCACCTTTCGGGTACCACTTTAGTTTATGTCTCGTTGGATCAGGGTAAGCGATTCTGAATTTTACGTCAAATTCTAAGCCATTTTTTCACGAAATAACTTTTTTCTTTCTTTCTTTAAGCCGATTCTATAGAGTCAACCTTTAAATTCATATTCGTTCATTCCATGAGAACGTTTGTACCGGTTCGAGCCAAAGTGGCATGAAGATAGAAAGGTCTACCGTCAATGTTTTAGACATACAATAGTAAACAATTATTAAAAATTATATTTGCGCAACACGTGAGGATGGTTAAAGTTATTCCAACTAAACTCAGTGATAGAGGAATTTACTCTAAAAAATTCAACCATTTAAACATTTCTACTTATTTCCTGTTTCCATGGTAACAATATTTCATTTTTTTTAAACTTATATTCACGTACCTCTCGAGAACCAATTGAATCGATTGCAGCCATCCTGATATGATGATACATGCGTTATTCTCAAGGTCTAGCAATATTGAACTTTTAAGCTATTTATCGAGACCTAATTTATTGAGCTAAATTAGAAACGAGACCTAATTTTTAAATTTATTTTAGACGTAAGATTGGTTCAACTGAGTTCAAACTTTGTGTAATGTAAAATACATTTTACTCTCAATGTTAGCAATATTGAAGAAAGTTAATTACCGTTTCCATGGCTACGTGACAATTTTTAAGCACTTATTCACATTTCACGAGAGTACTTTTGAACCAATTTCAATCAAACTGGGCGAAATGTCAGAGACCGTTACTCTAAATATTTTAAGTAATTGAACCAGTAGTAGAATTATTGGTAGCAATGTAGTAATAGTACTAGTAGTTGTAGTATTGGCAGACAAGTAGCAGTAGCAGTAGTTATTCTTGTAGAGAAAGTAGCAGTGATTGTAATAGTACGATAGTAGTAGTGATAGTGCAAAGTAGTAGTAGGAACAACAGCAGTAGAACTACCGTAATAAGGAACAAGCAACTCCGGTAGTACGACTATATTAATATATCATATGTTAGAAAATCAGTTGTTGTTTTTTTTTGTTTGTTTTTTTGTCAAATTTTAACCCCTTTCCAAAAATATTTTCAGAGACCCAAAAATAAGCCCACAAGAAAACCGAACTCAGGTTTCATAATCCTAAAAGGGTAACTTCTTTTTCTTAA
This sequence comes from Lepisma saccharinum, assembly GCA_022664845.1. Lineage (NCBI taxonomy): Eukaryota > Metazoa > Arthropoda > Insecta > Zygentoma > Lepismatidae > Lepisma > Lepisma saccharinum. The sequence goes on along the minus strand of JAGDQP010040571.1, from coordinate 7,817 downwards.
AGTTTACTAGCTCATAAGTCCTCCCTTCCCGTGCAATGAAGCTTGAAACATTTGTATCCTTCTATATACACAATACAAACAACAAATATGTATTGTGTGTTGGATAATGACCCAGAACATGTTAAGATTAATTGAATTTTATCCATTGGGTTAAAAATAGCCTCAGGATCAAAATTGTTTACGGTCTTCTAGTCAAATGAAGTAGGCATGCAAAGCTTGGGACAGTTGGATCAAACAGTATAAGTTTGCAGAGCAAAGAGACATAAATACAAACCGACAGACGCAAAGAGTTTGAATTTTCAATTTCAATTTATTTATGGGCATTTGGGCATCTATGGATCACGCCGGGATTGGGTAGAGGAAAGGATAAAGGAAGAAGCTGGCCAGGGTGTGTTTTGAAGGTACCATCCCGCCATTTGCCTTGTGTGACTGAGGAAAAGCTCTGGAGAAACCTCTGTCAGGATGGTCGCCCCCTAGTATCGAACCTATGACCTCCCGAATGCGAAACCAATGCTCTACCAACTGAGCTACGGTCGCTCCGTACACAGAGTTTGATTTTTATTTATAAGTTTAGGTGGTGGCTTTGCTAGATTTGAGCTCACATTTTAAAAACATTCAATAAAGTTATGTCTAATAATTTTTGTAGTATCCGAAAAGAAATATGAGCACGTATATTTAATATTACCTTAGATACATCAGTATGAAGCGCAGGCTACAAACAAATTAAAGCCGTCAGTGTCTCATGGCAGAATCTCATTCTAAGCATGAATTGCAATTACGAAGGACATGTTTTCATTTGCGAGACACGGAGTACAGAATAAGATCTCTTATTTTTTTCCTCCTCTAAGAAGTTTCTTTTTTATCTGTGAAACGCATAGCTTTGAAACTGGAAGGCGATGCTGGAAGCAAGATGAAGGGATAACTTAATTCAATAAGATCAGTAGCCAGAAGAAAGCAAAAAAAGAAATTTCTTTATCACTATTATTTCTCTAATTCTATGACAAGTAAAATTATATGTTTCAGGTTGAGAAATATTTTTTGCCCTTAACCATGTATACACCTTCTTGCTCCTAAAGTGATTGTTTTATTTCTGTCAAGGAAGACGAGAGACTGCAGCTGCTAAGAGGAAATCATTGACCTGACATCATAACAAGTGGTTTCACTTTCATGTCTGGAAGCGAGATGCGAGCCCTGGACTGGACTGGCCCATAGGAGGAACTCCTCTCTAGAGAGATGGTAATGACCTTGAATGAGGTTAATCTCGTAGCTTCGAACGGACAGAGGACGAAACCAAACCTTGAAATTAGGAGATTTCCTCTGCTTTATAAGAATGTGATAATTACGCAAAATCATTGCTCAATTAAATTTCATGAAGGCGAAAGTACACCTGAGCGGAATTAAAATATAAGCAGTAGTATTCCGACATTTATATCGGACCTTGAAACGCTGTTATCACATTCAATTAAAGCCAACAGCAAATGGTAGAGAATATTTTAAGTTGTTGAATTCCAATGACTCCGATGAATGGCTTCGTTCATAGGCTTGTAATCAAGGGGCCCCCCATGTTCGTTTTCCGGTGTGGACACATTGATTCAGAATCCACTTCCCGTCGGTCTTCGGATTACACTTCGATTGGATAAAAGGCAATGACAAACCACCTCGCTTCGCCTTGTCCAGGAACCTTGGGAGCTATAGACCTGTCTTCGGATACATGATCATAAACAGTATATGAATAAGCGTTTTTGGTACATTGAGAAAGTGGCTAAAAAAAATGGTGGTAGCGACTAGCGAGGATAGAGTCCGGTTGCCTCAGATATTGCGTATTATTTTAACCAACTGTGCTACAAAGAATCGAATAGGGTAAGGAGGGCTAAGATGGGGTACTTAAGGAAATTAAATTAGTTAAAAGTACTAGATTTCCAACAAGAAAATACGAAAAAGAAATATACAAAAATTACAAATTATAATATTTTCCCTTTGTATTGTAAATAAAAATATTCAAATTTCCATCTTGCCCCATAATTGGGGTAAGATGGGGGTTATGTAAATCACACATTGTGTGTTATACCTACACTGTTATTACGATGTTCAAAACTAAAATTGAGCAAAAACCTAAAATAACAGGCTATGCGAAAACAGTAAGTTTTGTTACACTATGTAAATATCAAGTAGTCTTAACAGTTTGGTATTTGAGTTTAGTCTTCGTTTTTCGTTTTGGTCTTGCCGGCCGGGTAGCCGTGAGGTCTACGGCGGTGGGCCAACGACTAAAAGGTCCCAGGTTCAAGTCTCGGCAGGAGCATGAGTGTGGATTTTAATGGCTAAAGGGCGAATCGTGATGGGCCAAAGTTACTAGACTAACCCATACAAAAATCAAGTTTACCAAAGTTTTTTTTTTATCGTTTTGGTCTTACAAAATTGTCATCTGCTTCCTCCTACACTCTCAAAAGCAAAGAATTGAATAATAATTTTTAAAAATCCATTAAACGGACATGAGCATCGCTTATACCTTTTACGCATATATAGGGTATCCCAATTATAAACGCAAAAACTTCATATTATTTGTCACACCAAAATAAGAATAAAAGTTCCTATAAACATGGGGCCGATTTCGCTTCATTTTGGAGATACAGTGTTTCCAACTTTGAGCCTAATGTCGATACCTTACAATGGCAAGAAAATTAATAAATCTCAATAAATCAGAAATGATACATTGAATGAACATTTCGTTTCCATAGTTTTTTCTCTAATAACACAGTGCGTATCAAGAGTGACATTAACTAGGTCACTGGGTTGTCAGTGTTGCCAAGCTGGTATGACATTAAATTTTTCAAATGGCACTACGTCATTTTATTGGATATTTGGCATCCCCTAGTGATGATAAACAACATACGGAAAGCGCACTACGCAGTGTTGCAAACTGTGAATTAAATATATTAGGAAAATACGTAGTTTGTATAAAATCGCAAAAAGAATCTTTGTCTTACCCATAGTTTGCAACACTGAGGTGTATGCTTTATGTGTGTTGTTTATCATCACTGGGGGTTGGCAAATATCCAATAAAATGACGGAGTACCATTTGAAAAATGTAATGTTATACCAGTTTGGTAACACTGACAACCCGGCGACAGTATAGTTTCACTCTTGATACGCACCGTGTTGTTAAATTTACGGAAACGAAATTTACATTCAATGTATCGTTTCTGATTTATTGAGAATTATTCATTTTCTTCCCAGTATAAGGCGGCGACTTTGGGCTCCAAGTTGGAAACGCTGTATCTCCAAAACGAAGCGAAATCGAACCCATGTTTATGGAAACTTTTATTCTTATTTTGGTGTGACAATAATTTCCCGAAGTTTTTGGGTATGTGACTGGGACACCCTATATAAGAATCCCAAGTTACCCTTTATACCTTACTCCCAAGATACCATCTTCGATTTCACTCAGTAGTCTTTGGTGAGAAACTTCTCTATGACAAAGTTTCTATGACAATAAGTAGAGTAAAGCCGGGCAAAGTGGAACATTTTTTTCTTTAGACCGTCATAACTTTGGAACAATAAGCTATAACTAAATGATTAATACACCAATGGAAACCTTAGAATCTCCCCCACATTCCATCATAAAGCGAAAATGGAATATTGAAATTTGCGGACCACAGACAATATTTATTAGAGGCAAGTGAAATTCCATTTTGCACGACACTATGAGGGTAAAATGAAATATACCTTTATACCTATGTAATACTTTTAAAATAATAATCTAAAGTGTATAATACATGATTTTAAGTGTATAACAATAAAACATGATTTTAAAATTATTACAATTGCAATAAAAAGTACAATGTGAACAAATATCTGGCTTATTTAATGTTCTTCCATTTCCAGAAACGTTTCACTTTGCCCGATTTTATCTTTCTCTCTTTGCCCGCTTTAATACTTTTATAATTTTTAGAGGAATATAGAGAACGTTCGTGAATCTTTTACAATATCATTTTTTTTTTCTTGTATTATGACAAAGATAATACGATATTCACCTAATATAACAGATGATATACCCTGGATATGTTACAAAACCTGGCAACCTTTTCTTCACCACCTTCTAAAAAATCGTTCACTCACTTACAGGGTTTTCTTTGCTCTAGTCTCGCGTCAAGCAGGAAGTAAACATTTCCATCACGTCATAGACTCAGTCACTAGCCTCTCTCTAGTGGCAACAACTGCAAATTTATTCGTTGTGCACGTGCTCGGAAACAAAGAAATTTCACTTTGCCTGACCATGCCACTTTGCCCTTACCTCGTAATTAATATATTAATATTTAAGCTGACTCTTCACCTAACATTAACACTACGGTACTTACCTGTTGGTGCCTTGAAAAACGTTGAAAATTACAAAAAGTCTTGCTCAAACACACTGGCATAGGTAAGGGGGGATATATCCCTCCCTTGACTCCACCTATATGAACTTGGGAAGAGAGTATTTAAGCAAGAAATAGAATTATGTTTTGAAGCATATAATTATTAGTTAAAAAATAATAATTGTAAGAACAATAACAGCATTATAACTTACGTCCGTCTCGATATAATTGTTTGCTTATTCAAAATAGATAAAGGATCATGTTGTACACTCTGTGTTTTAGGTTCACAATTAGGTGAATGTGGTAATAACCTTCAGGACAATCAGTAAAATAAAAATTCAAACACTTGAAAAAGCAGAAGAAACGTTTAGACAACAGATTTCTGTGACAATCATATCAATAGCATCGGTAAAAAAGACGTTTTCAAGAGAGTAATGAAAAATATGGTAATTCATGTTACTGATAGTGTCGAGAGGGAAGATCGGAGAAAATTTTAAATATAATTTAATACATTTCACAACTATGGTTGAAGCCGTTATTTTGTACGTAGAGAAAAAATAATTTTAACAAACATTAGCTAAGAATGAAACATGATTACATTCGATGTGAATGAAAAGTAGAAATTTCGCAAAACTGTGGAAGTTTGGTGGTATTCTAAGATACAGAGCAATGTAAGATCTAATACGCGTATGACCTTTCAGGTCATAGGGGGAAAAGATGAACTTTCGATAAACCTTATTTTGTATGGAGCATGTTAGTAACTTTTCACTTGGCCTATCATGATTATGAGAGGGCAATGCTTGTTAAAATCGACTCGAACCCGCGACCTTCAGACCCAGCGTCCGATTTGTACAATTTCAAGAGACGTTTTTTTTTTTTTTTTTTCAGAACGTAGGAAAACGTATTTTATATCCGTCCATATCCCAGGCTTGAGGGATTTCAGAGCTAGGGAAAATTTTCACAGAGAGGGGGAGATCCCAACCATCCTTCGCTCCAAATCGAACACTGCTTAGACCACACGACTATCGTGTTCGGCTATAAGGAGAGAAGAGTCTAACCATTAAAATCAAACGACTGAAATATACAATCAAGTTTTGATTAAGGAATCTGTTGCCTGAATATGGAGTTGTTTTTCTGCATTAGCGGATGAAACTAAATATGATCAATATGAGAAAGCTCTCCATTGTTGGTAGCTACGTGAATGATAAGTATGTAAGATCTTTTAAAAAATAAGTTTGTTCACGTGACTCGCTAACGATCTGTCAGATCTGCCCCTAACATGATGTTGTAAGGAGAGTTGTGAAAAAAGTAGGTCGGAATTTAACGAAAACCATTTATCAAATCTCATAAATTTTGCTGTTAATTATGAGTTCTTATGTTGATAAGAATATGATGGTAATAGCAGTTTGCTGGGAAATTTTAAAACTGTTCAAGACATAACACTACTGTGCTGCAATTTATGCATATTGTGTAACTCAATGTGGAAGTATTAAGAGAATTCATATTCGATAAGATAAAATTAGTTTTATGGGCGTTATCAGTACTTTGGCTTACGCCCGTCCCGAACAATTCATATTCGACTGATACTGAACTATTTAGGAACAACTGCAACACTTAAGTTTTTATATCCGCTTACGGAGAGTCCATATTTGTGACATTGTGAAGAGTGTAAATATATCACCTAGAGCATAAAAGAAATTACTAAGTATGAGAAAAGTGATATACAAGTATAAGTCATAATTTTAAAGGATTAGCCTAATTTGTGCTCGAAGAAATTGTCCAAATTTATTTATTGAACAATGTCACAAGCTCGATAACATGTAATGAATTTCAATGTATTTCTAACTTCTTCCCTATTTTTATTCAATTGAATTAGTATTTCCCTATGATTAACCTTGTACAGATTCTTACAAAAAAAAAAAAACACCTTCACTTACAAGTAAACCTAGGGAACTGTAGACACGCCGATTTCCTTGAAACTCCGGGAAAGTATAGTGCAAGTGAAAATATTTGGAGCCCCGTTTTCCGTTTTTGGTCCATAAAACGATTTACAAATGTGTTTAACCAATCTTCCCACCTGCAAATCACGAAAAATGAGAAGTTCATGACTATATTAAAATTATTATAATAACGTTGTCAATTTTCATCCGATTTGCACGATTTTTTCTAAGCTGAAGGGGAAGCAATCCTCTATAAGACTGACAAGTTTAATTTGTCATGACAGTTTAAAGCGAAACCTACTTCCCCACCGATTCGGTTATGGTGAAATAGCTTTTCCAAGCAATTCCCTAGTATTATACCCATGTACTAAAATATATTGGCCATAGTTGACAATATATTAGTAATATATGGGTAATATATTATATTTTCAATACATAATATTTTGAAAAGATATAGTGCCATATTATTAATGACCGTTCTCCTAAATTAGAAAAAAATACTTTATTTTTCCATTATTATTTTATATTTAGAAATGTTGATTTAAAATCTATAAAAGCAGTGTTTGAATTAGTAGGAATCGACACTCGCCTGTAAAAAAAACTTCGCGTTTTTACAGCGTCGTTTCACGTTGTTGTGTATTGACAGACACTATCATTAAATAATGATTTAAAATTGCTATATTCTTGTTTATTGTACATACACTGAACACAAAATCAAGATCAGTGAAAGTGCGTAATAGTGAGCGAGTGTGTGACCGCTGGAAACCAGCGGTGTCCTGGTGGGTGCCTTGCTGCAGGAATCCGGCAGCAAAAGACGCTCAAGTAGCAGTGTGCGTGTGTGTGAGTGGTGACGGGAGGCCAAATATAATAGATTAAAACAAGAAAGCGAAAAAAAAAAAAAAAAGATAAAACAGAAACTAAATGTGAGTGACCTGGAATCCGGGACACAAACATTCAAGCATTTTTAAATATATTAGCCTGTAAGTGTTGTGTGTGTGATGTGATGGTGACTTGAGGAACAAGACAAACTTCGTGAATAAAGGAGGAAGGGAACCAGAAATGGAAAAACAGAACGGACCAGCAAAAACTTTGTGAGAAAATTCCAGTAATACTTACGTTGCAGTCCAGCTTCATTTCCCTCCGCCTTTTTCTTATCGTTTCAGAAAAAGAAGAGGAAGCCATCTTGAGTCGACGTCTATGTTGTGCTGTCCTTGTGTGTATGTGTGTTGTTCTATATGTTAAATGTTTTCTGTATAAAATTGCAAATAAAAGATAATGGTAGGGCATCCCCCCCAAGAAAAAAAAAATCCAAAATTAGGAATAAAGACCAGGAGAACATTCTGGACGCCTGGTCCAAAGTCCGTCCCGCACCACCCGAGGTCAAAACTGAGGGAACAAAGGAGCTTCTCGGACTGTCGGAACACCGGCAATCCGAAAATCTCTAGGGACTGCCTGTCCCAAAATGGGAAGAGCGAACAACTGCTCGTGCTGCACTTCCAAGGGCGTGCAGCACGAGCAGTTGTTC
>JAGDQP010040570.1:0-17246 GCA_022664845.1 Lepisma saccharinum | reverse complement strand
TTTCGAGTCGAGTTGGACAATATTTGTCGAGTCGAGTTGCCGAGTCGAGTTGAAAGATTTCTCTTACGAGTCGAGTCGAGTTTAGCGAAAACTCGACTCGAACTCGCTCGAATCCATCCCTAAAGACCGCGAAAATCTTTCTGTCTTATTCACAGTTTGCAACACTGCGATTTGTGCTTTATGTATGTTGCTTATCATCATTAGAGAGTGCAAAATAGCTAATAACACAACGTAGTGTCATTTGAAAAAATTAAACGCTATACCGGGTTGGCAAACTGGCAACCTGGTGACATCGTGTTTTCAATCCTGATATCTACTATGTTGTTACATAATAATTACTGCAAACGAAATGCTCATTCAATGAGTCGTTTCTGATTTATTGAGAAGTATTCATTTTCTTCGCCTGTTAGGCGTTGATTTTCGGGGTTCCAAGTTGGAATCACTATATTTCCAAAGCGAAGCAGAATTTGACCCATGTTCATATAAACTTTTTTGTTTATCATGACTCATACTATCACCTCCGAAAGTCTTGAACCTTCATCCCATTTGAAAAAAAATATATAAGTTTGTGTTAAGGTGGCAACATTGTGCATGTGGCATCGCTCTATTGCACATGGAAGGCTGTCTGCCCCCCCTCTGTCGGTACATGTTCCACTGCACACTTTTTGTATTTTCTTTCAGCGCTTTGCAATATTCCAGTGGTGGGATTAAAATGGGACGCCCTGTATATACTACTTTCTTTCTTCGAGCATCCTGGTTGGGATGCGCGTGCTTCCTGCGACATGGCGATTTATGTACTATATTTATACTATTCGTACTAACCTCGATCACTTTACTTGTGCCACATAGCAGTTTAGGCAAAAGCAAACTTCACATTGTAGAACACGCGTTTACAACCTAGGGTCCAGACTGGAGTAGAGGTTACCGGGAGAGAACAAGTGAGCAGTAGTTGCACAACTTGCAAGGGGAGTATTATTATGTAAATTGTTTGCTTGCTATTAAACTGATCTGCCGCGCGTGGGTATAATATCCAATTGTACTGAAACATAAGCTTGCTACACACGAAATCACATCAACAACAACAGACTCCATAAACTTGAAATGCTAAGGCTCTTTATTCTTTGATATTCTCATATGCAATATCTTAACGTTTATCGAGTTTACCTTTATCCTCGCAAAGTGCTTAATTATGAACGTAAGTATTCGTGAGCATTCACTTGGAAGAAACCTATACAATCAACATTAAACAAGTTCCAGCATGAATTCAAAAGAAGAACTAAACAAGTAAGGAAATGTAAAACATTTGTTTTACCTGAACAAGACTAAAATGAATTCTGGTTTGAAATGATGCGAATACTTTCGCTGTCTTAAAAAGTCTCGTTGTGCAACTCAATTCTTATCCTAGCAGGAAGGTTCATAAGTGCACTGGCCACCTTACAGCAATCGTTCAGTTTTCCTCTTGCAAATAGCAAAGTTGGAGCAAACGCCGAAATACGTATCGGTTTATTTTCAATTTACTTTCTCCTTGACAACATGACACGTTTCTCCTGTAAGTCAAAATATTGATAGTCCATGCAGGCTAAGCCCTCTATTCTAGACAATCATATTTTTTTCTACGTTAACGTGGGCCTATATGAACGAATGCCGGGATACATGTCCCTTTATTTTCGATGTACTTTACCCCCATATATGTTTGGTTGCAAAGTGGATGTACATTTTGGCGCCGTCTCCTTGTAAGATTTTGCCATAGTGCAGTGCGGTGTTGGGAAAGTTTGTTTTAAAAGTGAACTTCGCTGATTTGCCGTTTCTTCTCCATAAAAGTAACGTGTTTCGTTTCTTTTAAAGAAATCAACGCGTTCCGTTCCTCGTTCCATTAAAAGGAACAATTTCGTCCCATACTTGGTCCTTGTTCTTTCGTTCTTGTTAAGTTTCAACCCATATTGAGGACACTTTTAGAAAGTACATACTTAACATTTTACCCGCCCGTAATTCAAAGAATGAATGAATGCATTTACTTATAGCTATAGGAATGGACGCGAGACCAGGCGAGACGAGAAGTGACGATGGTCTCGTATTGTGTCACAGTTTCAAAAGTTGCTCTTGTCTCGCGTTCTTGTCTCGACTTACAGACTTCAGTTCACGTCTCGCAAATATATCCTACGTCTCATCTCGCATTGGTCTCGCATATTTAAAGTCTGAATTTGTCCCTTTATTAAAAATGGTATTTATTTAATCCCAAAACACAAAATTCAGGTAATTTTAGTAAAGGTTCTTATTTCCTTTATTCTTTTCAACTGATTTCACTCTTTAATATTGCTACATATAAAGAAATTTATATTAATACTATGGTAAATGGCGATTCCACATCTTTTCTTCAGGATCACAGAAAAACAAATGAAATAAATTGATTTATATCGAAAGAAATGCAGAAGTTTCCTGAAGATCAGCAAAGCTTGGCAGGACTCCCTTTCTCTCTCATACTGATGGAGTTTTTTTCGTAACATCTAATAGTAAATTGTTACCTTATTTGTGTATTTTCTGTTCATAGTAAGTGGAATTTTGAACGTTATTTGTCTTAAACTATTAACTGAAATTTCAAAATAAAGACGTTTTTGTAGATATAGATAAGAATAAGACCTGCCAAACGGCCTGTCACATGCTGCCATCTAAGAAAATGCAAGTTTTCCCCAGTAAACACAAAAATTGCGGCAGCATGCTTAAATTTATAAAAGTACATTAAACCTCGTCGAAATTAAAGTTAACGTGCCTCCGCATTTTTAAAATAATCTGCTCAATTATGAAATAAAGCGAGTAGAAAGTAGCCTATCCGTTGAAACTTTATACAGGGTGTTTCAAAATTACATCGACAAACTTCGGGAGGTGATTCCTCACATCAAAACAAGACGAAAGTTCCTCTGTCAAAATTTTTCAAAATATGTATAGTTTCGGAGCAAGAGACTGCCAAAAGCGTGGGAAAATGAACTTTAGAGCTTGATATTATTAACAATGCGAAAAGTAGAGCTGATGCGGCATGGAGAATCCCTTGCGTGCCCATTGCAGAATTTTGAAATATGCATTTTTGGATAGATTTAAATTCTTTGACGGTACCATGCCGTATCTGCTCTACTTTTCGTGGTGTTAGGAATATCAAGCTGTGAAGTTTATTTTCCCACGCTTTTGGCACCATGTAGCTCCGAAACTATGCACATTTCGAACATTTGTTACAGAAACTTTTGTCTTGTTTTGATGTGAGGAATCACCTCCCGAGTTTGTTGGTGTAATTTTAAGACGCGCTGTATACGCATATAAAAGATCTGTAGAATGCAATGTCACTATATTCCTAATCATGTTTCTATTTAAACAAATAAGTTTTGCACGATACTCAAGAAGATACCAGTCATACAGTTCGATTCGCCTCATATCGTTTATAGGTTAGCTATGACATTGAATACTAACAGACAAGGTGTAAAGAAAAAAGTATTTCTATTATTGTTTGGAATAGATAATCAAATTATATAATCTCAAATTCTGCCAGAAACAAATAATAAGGATCAGTATTTTCTCAATACTTAACTAAAAGTTTGAAAACGTATGTGTATTGTAGATGAACTTGCAAAGCATTTTCACAATTTTGAAATAGACATTTTTGGATAGAGCAGGTTTTAAGTCTTTTCGGGTACCTTGACCCCGCAGTTCTACAATTAATATTACTGGAAATATCAAGCTCTAAAGTTAATTTCCTCACGGTCCGAAGCCTATAGCATCGAAAGGTAGCATTTTGTAAACCCTCGATGGTCTATGATTTTTCTTATTATTATTTTCATGTCAGAATATATATTGTTGTAACTAGCAGAAGATAGTGTTTTACTAAAGAATCTGCTTCAACCCAAAGAAATCCTAACTTACTGAGCCTAAGAGTGTTCTAACTCGCTGCAGGGGAAGGATTTTATTCCCAAATCGGCAATGGATATCAGTCCATATGATTTAATTTAAGTATGCATATACCTAGTGACCATGTTACATACTTAATTCTATGGGAAGACTTGCTAATTTGCCCGCCCGTTGGTGCGGAGTGAATAAAATATGTTCTCACCCCCCTCCCCATGCCGATGGTGACTGAACCTGGACTTAAACGACATCGGGAGTGTTACTATTCATCTCAATGACCCCGAAAACCATAGACTCCAGTAGCACACATACGTGTTTTCAATGTTGATTTTAGGTTTATTTCGTTGATTAACCGTTATCGGTTGAAGAAAAATTACGTTTATTTTTAAAAAATATTTCAACAAAGACGTCATTGGGTTGATAAGACGTTAATACAACGTGTATTAATATGTTATTTTCAAGATTTTGTTTAATGCATTTCTTACTAATGTTATGTCAAAAAATATAATTATAAACTAATTGAATAATGACACAAACTAATTTTGGCGTTCTTATGTGCACGTTGGAAACATATTGAATTTTAAACCACATTTCAACGAAGTTAGGATTTCGTTGAAACGACGTTAATGTGACGACATTCATCTATCATTCATATATATTATGTCCTAGAATTTGTTTCACACTTGTATTATAATTAAAAGCAAACAAAGTGAAAATAACTATATTTTTCATGTTTCCATTTGCATGTTGAAAACAGGTTGAATTTAGGGATGTTAGGGAGTGTGTTACCTAAGATAGTAGTTGTTCATGAATTGATAATTATTCCAAATTTGACCACTTGGAGATAGTCAACTCGTCGAACAACATTGTAGTGTGGGTTGCCGCGTGATTTGCCTTTAAATTTTCCCTTATTGTTACCACCTCCATTGGAATTCAATGGACAATTAGATGGTCGATTATCTCTGAAGATAATAATTTTAGAATCAAAGTGATATGAAAACTTCCCAGTTCGGTCCAGTGTCTGACCATGTGCGAAAAATAACTCCAATCGGTCAAGCACTTGCGTGATGCGAGTATCATAAACTAAGGTCAAGTCTCGTTTCGCTTTCTAGTTTCGCAAATGAGACGAGACGAGACCTCGTATGCATCTCTATTTATATCCTTTAGACATCTCAGGTTCAGGCCGGGATGGGTGGCGGAGAGAATTTTAAAGGTAGTAGGCCAGAGTCTAGTTTGTAGGTACCATCCCAGCATTTGCCTTGTGTGACTGAGGAAAACATCTGGGAAAACCTCAGCCAGGATCTGCGGCTTCTGGGGTCGTTCTAAAGACCTTGCGAAGCGTAGTTTAAAGAAAGTGATATGTAAGGGAGAACGACTGAACCGATTTAAATCAATTTTTTTTTTCATGAAGAAAGCGAGAACTACCCACAAGTTTTTAGGCACTAAATTGTGAATATAATTGTTGTTTCCTTCACCATATTAGTCCTTGGATTGTTCCCTCGTATTCAGATTGGAAGTTGGAACCCTTTAACAGCAAACATATCATTTGACCATTTTAGTTGATAATATATAATGAATTCGTTCCTGATGCTGGTAGTAGTAGGAGGAGGAGGAGAAGGAGGAGGAGGAGGACAAGTAGTAGTAATGTAAAATGCCAAACATAGAAATAAGAACTTGTTCTTAAAAGATGTTTCAAAATCCAAGACATGGAAGTGTTTCTGAAATCACAGCAAGGCCTAAGCGCCATTTGGATTTCCACAGGAAGCACCTTCCATTATTTAATGTCCAATACACCGTCGTTATTTGGAAAGATAGAGGACAAATATTATTGCATAACCGAAAGTACTATTTAGAATTCAAGATGTAACAAATACGTCGTCATACACTTCCTGACGATTTTATTAAGTGATAGCAGCTCCTACTTTTTACGAAGGGAAAGAAAACAAAGAGGAGTGTGTTGAGCACATGGATAGTTGCCAGAACGTGAATAAAGGAAGAACAACTGCAAATAAACAGGAAGAAACTAGCAAATGATTAGACACTCATTTCTTTGATCCAACACATGAAGGTCATAATCAAGGCAAAGGACTCGTGGAAACGTACGTCGTTCCTCAAGGCAGATGTAGAGGAAGCAAACGGAGAAACATTTGACTTACATCATGAAGTGCGACAAAAAGTGACACTGATAAATTAAGATGAAAGTTTGGCTATCACAGAGCTTGTTTGTAGCTTTTGCGAATACAGACACTTGGTTGTATTGTGACATCACAAATGCACATTTTCCTCTTCAAGTACAGCTGTACTTCTTCTGTGTTTGATCCAATCAGCACAGCCGGAAGAAGTACACTCATCATCAGCATATTGCCAATGTTCTTCTGTTTGTGGTAGGTTCTACAAGGCGAGTTTAATCCTCTGCGTTCGATCCTAGATCTTTTCCTTTTTAGTGAAAGCACGATTGTGTTCCTAGATACATTGCTCTTCTTTCAGCCACATTTCTGATTGACAATTCCTGCGTAACCTCCACAGTTTTCTTTCCTCATTTTCATTATCTTCAGGATTTTTCTGTCGCCTACTCTATTTAGTACTTCATTGTTACATAAGCATCATTGTAGGACTACTAAAAAGACTAATTAATTTGAATTTTGAGCATGAGGTCTATTACTGATAAGTCGTTATGTTATTAAGAGTGCAGAATTTCAACGTTAGGGCTGATTTTCTTGCAAGTGTGTTTGCGATTTGGGTTAGTAGCCAATAGAAACCCGTCATACATGTAGAAAATGCAAGAAAACACGTGTTTCAATTGACTACTAACCCAAATCGCAAGCAACGCACGCTTGCAAGAAAATCAACCCTTAGTGCACAAAATAAGAAGTGTAGCATCGACGTTTTTTTTAATACAACTTATGTGTAGGCCCGTCGTCTGTAATATTTCGCATGTTGTTCCTGCAACCCTGCAGAATCTTTGAAGATAATGGACACCTAGGATATCCAAGAAAGCAATGTGATGGAACCAGAAAAAAAAAAAATGTTTTGAGAGAAAATATAAAAGACGAAATAGTTTCACAGAGCACACATAGCTCAGTTGGCAGAGCGTTAGCTTTACTTTCGAGAGGACCTGGTTTCGATACCGACGAACGACCATCCTCACTGGGTTTATCCTCAGTAATACCAGACATTTCGGGATGGTATCTTCAACTTAGGCCCTGAGGACTCCTTTCTGAATCCTTTCCCCTACCCTATCAAGACCTAGACTATGCTTACAGAATAAATGCAAATTCACGTAACAGTTTCGTAACCAATATTTGTTGCTGCTTGCTATTATTATTATTCTAAAAATGTATGTGCTGAGTACCCATATTTTCATACTAGTGGAATGTTTGAAGTTAATAATGATATAGTGCAGTGAACGGCTAGTATCAAAAGGTAAATGCCTAAGCAAATATTTAACGACAATTGTCCAATTTCAGTATAATCCAATAGGCCTATGGATCAAATTTTCAATTATAACGCAGTGATTTACGTTTGTTATCGCTGTGTGGACCGTCTTTTATTTGTCTTAATTCTTGAGTTATGTACGTACCAAAATAAATAAAATTTACGATTTTTGCAAGAATTAAGACATAAATAAAAAGAACGGGCTGCACGTGATAACTTGCGTTAAAAAAAAAAAGAACGGAAAATTTGCACCATATTGGTTTAAACTGGAAGTGGACGATCGAGATTTACTGCACCCTACGCTCTCTGGCTTGATATATTCTTGCAGCGATCAGTCCAATATCACTTTTAGGTAGAGGTCAATGGAAAATGTAAATATTTCTCAATAACGGGTTGTGTAACATTCGAGACACCCTTTATTATAAATACATTGCTCAAGTTAAACGCAATTTCATGTAACACTTTTAATATTACAAATGGTTACAAACACGTTCCTTTACGATAACAGATCAAATCTGAACCTTGTAAAAAATAATAAAGTAGATATCAGAAGTGCTTTGACCACTCAACTCAGTATTGCCTCGCATGCTCTTTGTCTTTTGTTGGTTCCTGGTACACAAAGGCCATCTGTCAATTGTGAACGGTTCACATTATAACAAACGTTGTATCTAAGTTAAATGTCACGGTTTTAACATCACATTGAGAAAACACCTGACAGGTTATCTTGAAAAGCTGTAATCTTTTCATAACAAACATTTCTTTTTTGTATCCTGTTGCAAAGATCAAAGTATATTAACATTGGTTATCTACTAAAAGAATCTAAAATAAGTAAAGAAAAAAAAAACTTTGTAAAACTGAAATGTTATCAAAGATTATCTATATAAAGGAACAGAATGGAGATGCAAGCGGTCACGGGCACGAATGTCATGACAACGCTTCGATTTAAGCTTCTGTATTTGACTCCTAGGTGCTGCTAGAATCGTATTTGAAGAGGAGAGAAGTATTAACACGCTTCACCTACTTCGAAAGATATTCGAAATTCAACTTGTTTTCTACAAAAACCACAGAATTATACGAAGTGACCACTTTCATTGTTCAATGTTTATTTGCATTTAATTTTCATTTATGAGTTAGGCAGCTAGTTATGACCGTGAATGATAACATCCCTCGGCTAGCAATCTTCCGGCGGAAGGAATGGGAAACGTATCAACCAGGGCCGGCCGAAGGTTGTTTTTTACTACAAGTGAAGAATAACTTTTGAGCCCTTTTCCCACTTATGCCGACTTCATTTCCTGAAAATCTTTCCTTATTTAACGACTCTAGGAGTATAATGCGAGTGGGCCAACTTCGGAACTTTGGCGGGAAAATTCGCGCCGTCATCGGCTCAACGACCGGATGCTGTAGAAAACCCGACGTTCTGCCGACCAGATTAGGGCGACGTCTGGCCGCCAATTTCGACTCACCGAATCCCCAACGAAATCAGCACCTTTTTAGTTGGCCAAAATAGAAAATTGACAATGCTTGCAGTCGTATACATGTTTAGTTGGAATTTGTCCATTACCTTCATTATAATGTATTAATTAGTTTTTTTAAAATTTCCAACTGTCTGCAACGGGATTTGAACCTGGGACTTTTCGATTTGTATCTTGTTATTCTAACCACTCGGCTATGGAGGCATCTTGAAAGTAACTAATACTTTACTATCTTTTTATGTTTCCAACTCTGTTTCTGAAGTAAAAGCTAGTTTACGTATACGTTTAATTCGATTACTGATTGGATCTTGCGTGAGAGCTATGACGGCTGCTCCGTTGATTATTCTCTCCCATCCCGTTAGGTAGTTGACAACATTACTGATAGATGGCAGTATGGTAAGGATCTACGTTAATAAATGCGCGGGGTCTAGCTGTCGGGCCACCTGATACATGCCGTCATGATGCCATCCATTTGGACATCGCCTGTGAGCCAAGGACTGCTCACTTGCAATATCCCGCCACGTCAGCAGCTACCTTAAATCCGTATATTGGGCAGACGTCTTTTGGCTCCTCAAATTCTGATCTGGTGGACGTCACCGTCCAGCCGCCCTCAATCGCCTCTCTGACGGCAGCCGCCACAAATGCACACGTTGGCCCACCAGCATCTGGTGGGATTTTGTTGAGGAACTTCCACTTTCTGAGTTCTGTCGTCAATTTTAACAACACTTGGTAGTAATATTAACCTACAGTTTACTTATTCAGGCATTTTTATAGAAACTAAAACAATATCAACATTATCAGAAGGTATCAATACAATATACAAACATTGGAATTTTAAAATTTAATTTTAAAAAATGTGAGGAGACTGCTA
The DNA here is from genome assembly GCA_022664845.1 of Lepisma saccharinum. Lineage (NCBI taxonomy): Eukaryota > Metazoa > Arthropoda > Insecta > Zygentoma > Lepismatidae > Lepisma > Lepisma saccharinum. Next base: position 7,580 of record JAGDQP010040570.1, on the reverse strand, counting down.
CATCAAACATGTAAATAAACTGAACTGTAAAAGTTTTTAGAACGTAGAAAAATAGTGATCCAAATCTTGTACATGCAAAATAATAAAGGAAGGAGAGCTAGTAACATTTAAAAGTATAGAAAATCACCAAGATAACATAGATTTTTTTATTAGGTAAGTCCATTTAATAATTTTCAACTTTCAAAAACTAAATTATCCGCCTTTCAATTTTGCAAATTCCCTTAAAATGCTATTTGTTTCTAAGGAATTCAGAATATCATTAATAAATTGCATAAAATAGACAGGTCAGATAAATGTTCTTGAGATATGGTTGATCCCAAATGGGTGTTATCTGAGCTTTGAAAAATTTATTGTCCCATTTGCAACTGGCATTAGCAATGTCAGTATAATTAGAAGGGACAAAAGAGAATTGGAAAAGGTATCCATAAGACTTTTTACTTTTACATTGTAGCTCAACACTTCTACCGGAGATTCCAGAAAGCAACTTAAATAGTAGAGTGAAAAGTTCTTGGTGCAGTTCATTGACCGATTATTTCCAAAAATCCTTTCCTTTTGGTTAACGTTGTTAAATATATGCTGTGCAAAATGAGAATACTTTGACTGTATCTGGAGGTTAAACAAATGAATAAATGTAAGACCTTGAGCCTCCTGGCCCTTCTATTCACACCAGCATACTGGATTCAATCTTTTATATTAAAGGAGTTTCACCTCGTTTTTTCTTTTACAGTTATTTATATTGTTCCAGTGTCCTCCATTTTCTGTTTTTCTTAAAATTATACGTTGTTATAGATTTACCAGTGTTCCCGGTTACATGTACTATTGAGATAAGATAAAATGAATTTTGTGTAACAGCACTATACATTTACTATTCCTTTAGACTTTAATCTCATGTGTGTGGCCTATGGTCTCTATGTTTGCATCCATTTTTTTAAAAAATCTGAGATATCTCCTTTCTCCGGCTTTCGTGTATCACAGTTTCTTTGGCCTCAGCCATCTTGTTGTATTGGATGTTTGGTTATTATTTTAATATTTATCTTTACGAAATAACAGTTTGTGTTCTGATAGGGTCTTTGCTACTTGACCTGCAATTTGTTCGGTTGCTAAGTTCTTTCTTTCTCCATTTTCCTCTTGTCCGTTTGGTTGGTTTCAAGTTTTAGCAAGTTTTCATTTTCTGTTGCAGTTCCTCGGTAATCTCAGTTTTCTTGTTCAAATCTGCTATCTGGTGGTTTCTGTTACTGGGCCTGTTTCTATTCCCTGTATCTTGTGATCTTTCATATATTGTTTTTGTCCTTAATAAAGGCCATGAAACACCTGAAGCTACGATTGGGCAGGAAAATCACCGGACTGCATTAATCATTTACATTGTGAAGGACCAATTATAACGTGAGATTACCATATGAGACTTCTGCAATGTAGAACTAAGGCAAACCCATTTTCATCTTCTTCATTCTTCCTTGGTCGGCGTCCTCTGACACAGACAGTACAAATACTCTTGCTGTTTATCTTATGTAATGATGCTTAAGCATGTTGTACTGGATACTAAGAATTAGTGTTGCCGACGAGACGAGAATTAGTCTGTCTCGTCTCGAAAATATCTTGTCCAGAGTGTGTCTCGTCTCGAAAAGATGTATAATTTGTTTGTATTTCGAGAGCTCTGTCTCGTCCCGTTTTCGGTAGCCATTTCTCTGTCTAGTGGCAACACTAGAATAAACAAAAGACAGGTCACTCATGTTTTTTCTTCTAAAAAAAGTGGACTTGGATTAATTTTCCGCTAAGATTTTACAACTTTTGAGTGCAAAAATGTCCCATTTAGCTCTCCTGCCAGGTTACCAGACCTTGTTTAAAACAAGAAATCTACTTGATCATCCAGATAATATTCCCTATGTTATCTTTCAAGATAACTTCTCTGCTAACGCCATCAGAACTAGGTTTTGTTTCAAATATACCTTTTAAATTAATCCGAGTCTGTTAGGAGCAGAGCATTCGGGTAAAGGAATTTAAGGAAGCGGCCAGTACCCACATGTATTAACCTCCTGGGACTCAGTCAAAGAAAAACTATAAGTCTCAGTCAGAATTTTTAGCCGTTTGTATGATTTAAGTAAACCAAAGATCTCTCTCCCGTCGACTATGTAGATGACTTCATATAAAACTTGATTGACACATGAATATAATTGTGTATTTAGTGTTTCGCATTCACTACCCACCTGACATTCATGCATATGATAAGAGTAATATTGCACGCATATACCTCTATATCAAGCACGTGAAATTGATAAGATAGGGTGGGGTGAAGTTATAACCCTATTCTTATTAATCTCTGAATCCATGTTCATCAAATATCGACTAGGAATTTTCATTTTGAAGAAATTAAAGAATAGTATTTCGAAATGAAGTGCTATAGAAAATAGAAATACAAGTCTAAGCCCTAATTGTCTTCTCAATAAATGATTTCCGATTTTATTTTCACTGCAAGATTTTGTTGTACGTATCGAATGATTCAAATGTTACACTAATTCTTATTGTTGTTTAGTCCATTCTAAATTAACAGTTAAAGTTAAGTTCAATTGTTTGTGATGATTTTAACCACAATACCGAAAAAATCCCAGAGACTCGTGATTCGAGAGTGTCTCTAGCACAACAGAGACAGGACTGCTCTCACGTCGCGTCAGAATAGCCAATCATGGGATTCGTGCTCGAGTTCTTTAAGTTCCTTCACAAATTTTCTCAAACAAAACTTCAAAACTCCACGAAAATAGTAGCCATTTTACAAATACATTCTCAAGATAGAAATTTGTGAAAGTCACTCGTTGCAAACGCGTATCAACTCTATGAGTACATTTCTGTATAATGGCCGTGTTCTTTTCATTTTACCGTTTTGTTATGTAAATGTAACTTGAAGTTTTACCTACCTTTCTTACCCTACACATAGAAATATATATTAACACACATTCTTACTCATATAAATAAAACACATAGGGCCGATTGCAAAGACGGAGTTTAGTCTTGGGTTTAAACATCAATTTTCAAATGTACCAGCTTAGCCTCTAGCCGTGGTCTACGTCTTCGCAATCGGGCGATACATTTCAAATTCAATATTTTTAATTCTGCTGTACAGTAGAGCTAAAACGAAGCCCCCGTAAAACAGGCCTTGGTCTCTACGAGCCTGGACTTGATACAACCCTCTAATATTTATTAAAACTTACTGGATTGTTCGATTACATTAAAATTGGATTTATTGAAGTGGGCAAGGTTCAGCACATTCTACCACCTAACTAACCTTTGTCGAAATGACTTAAGAGATGATTAAAAAGATAAAATGAATTAAAAGTACAAAGGCACAAAAAGAATGCAAAAGTTAATAAGATATTTTTTATTTCTTGGATAAAACATACAATAGAGAAAACGAATGTGAGAAATTCGTATGGCAGATGGAAACAACAGAACAACAAAAAATTATGCAGCATATTTTTGTAAATGTTTGGGAAACAAAATGTTGGGGGTATAATGTATCGAATCATATCAAAATAAAAACTCAATATTTTTTTTTAAAGGAGACAATTCTAAAATAATATTAATTGTATATTAATATTTATATTGTCCATTGAAGTTCACAATTTTAAAACATCTTTTAATATGTGTTAAAATTTATTTTAAGGAGGTGATAAAACACGTTTGTAATTGTTACCAAATACGCTATTGAAATACCAAATACACTGTTCATTATTTGATTTAAGTTGCTAGACATTCAGTAAATTTCAGCAGTTTTTTTTCGTATTTCACGTTGTTTAATTGAAATCTAAGAAAAGCCGGAAACTTTTAATATGCTGAAGTGAATATTTGAAGCTTTAAATTCTTTGCGCACATACGCAGGATAAAAAAAAAACAGCTTTTTTTTATCGTAACTGTGCATGCAATTCTGATCAAGTGTTGGCTCCCTCCATTTTGATCACTTAGTTTAGCAGAAATGGGATATATTCTCAGGGAATGGGAATTCCGATCCCTAATTGACAAATACAAAAGCGATTAAAATGTGGTGTAAGTTGTGGGAGTACCGTAACTTAGTTGATGTCTTTGGGTTTAGGCAACGCACTTCTGGCACTCCATATGGTTTTGGTCTAGTGTTTTCTTATGGTTGGCAGTTTAGTTCAGTCAGTAACCGTTGTTCGAATCTCACTTCAGGCTCCTCTCTCTTCTTCTTTTGCTCCCAGAATCTCTGGCAACTGAATAATGGCTGATATTACATACTTACCTTTAATTCACAATGGTTCAGCGTTTCCTCAAATCTTGCAACGTTAATTTAACACATTTTCCGACGTTATATATGATGAAATTTTGCACAGTGACGTAAGTCAAGTGACAATACAATATTCCGTTGCTACTTTCATATGTTTCTACATATTTATATATTTTATAAACATATTTTAATTTTGTAGTAAGAACTTTTTTCTATCCTAAAATAAATACTAGCCCACAACGATGTTGCGTTTGACTGGTTACAGAACACTTTAGAATTTGGCTGACAAAATAGCTTGAGAAAAAAGTATCCGAACACCGAAATAACCCGTAAAAAATATAAAAAAATTAAAAATATATTTTTCTTAAACAATTCGTACTAAAAAATTGAAAAAAATAATTTTGTTTATGTATGACTGAAAAGAAAAGCATGAGGCGCGTCAATGCAAGAGTCATGCATAACCAAATTGTTTCACATTTTAATATGAATTGTTTAAGAAAAGTATGCTTTTAAAAAGTTTTTTAATTTTTTTTATATGTCAAGAATTACAGGGAGATATGATTGCCTAGCTTTTTCCAGAAATGTTTCGTAAAATATTTCAGTATAGCCCACAGCGTGTGAAGTGTATTGATAATAAAACGAAGGAAGATAAACATAGAAGGAAACTCCTCGATTAAACAGCAACTTGACACAGCTAGTTAAAAATGCTACCTTTTCGTTGTCGCATTAATTATAAGAAATAAATCATTACAATAATATATACTGTGGAAATAGAGTAGTCGTTAAACACAGGTCAATTAATGTACCGGCAGAATATATTGAATAAGATACAGTTGGAAATTATAAATCAAAATAGGAACGAATGTAGACAGATATTGCTCGTGTTTATCCAAGGATTCGGAAACTAAAATCGAATGTCATTCTCACGAATGTCAACAACTACGTACGACACAAAACTCATTCTGGTTTTTTGTTAAATTTCATGAAAACCATGTTTATTTTCATTGCAGAATAGAGAAAGTTGAAGAAATGAAACTTTTGTATCAGACACTAAGGAGTTCACATTATATATTTATAATAACAACTGATATTGTAATTGTAACCGTGTTGTATTTAAGATATGAAGCAGTTTGTTATATCCGTTTAAAGGATAAGATGCTTGATTTTTATATATTATATTTTTTCTCTGGAACGTCAGGTATGTAAATGATTATATTTCTGCACTGCAAAAAATAACTGTGTTAATTCAACACAATGCGGTGTCCCAGCGTGACTACCACTTTTTGAGTGTTAAATCAACACAACAACGGTGTTGATTTCGGTACTGGGAGAAAAAAAAATTACAGCTGCAGCGAGTTTTGAACATGGGTTGCCTAGTTAGAAGGTGAGTGTCTTACCGACTTGTCTAAATCGTCAGATAGAAAATGAACTAGGTGCAAACGATATTTAGGAACACCACTAGAATTAAACGACTACACTATAGATTTAAATAGTGTATGGGTTCAAATATATGTTGCTGAATCCCCAAAACTAACTAAGTTACTTGCACGACTTATCCCATGGTTTAATCACTTCCTATTTGTCAATTGAGAACCAGAATTCCCATTCATTGAGAATTCTATTTCTATGAAAGCAAGCAAGATGGCGACAGCCAAACACTTGAGCAGCATTACTGCTTTCTTATCGTAACAACATGTCAAATGCTGCGCTTGCTTTCATAGAAATGCAACATATTCTCAGTAAATGGGGATTATGATCCCTAATTGACCAATGGAAAAGTGATTAAACCATGGCATAAGTGGTGAGAGTAACTTTCTTTGTGTTTTAGGTTCAGCAACATTTTGTTATCCTCTATATGTTTTCAACCTAGTACTTTTCTTCTGTCTGACGATTTAGCGAAGTCGCTAAAACGCTTAACTTCTAACTGTGCAACCCATGTTCAAATCTATCTGCAGCCGTAACTTTTTTTTTCTTCCAGTACCGAAATCAACACCGTGTGTTGTGTTGATTTAACACACAAAAGTGGTAGTCACGCTGGGACACCGCATTGTGTTGAATTAACACAGCTATTTTTTACTGTGTGTTGTGACGAGAAGTAATAAATGTCATAAATTATTTTTCTAACTTGGGGCTCTCAACTTCTCTTTTTAATATCAAGAAAAAGATCAATGACCAAATTATTGGTAAACTTTAATGTCTCTTAGAATGTCATAAGATTTGAAATGCCTAAAAATAGCTATATTTTTAAAACTTGCCCAGCACAGCCCAGTCCCAGGCAAACTCCCCCCCCCCTTTGGAAGCGCTGTTTTTTGTATCCCACTTTTTTTTTCATCAGAAAGATAAATACTCCAAAATTTTGTGTTTCTGTGGTACCTGGAAATACTCAATGCCTTAACGTAACCAAATACTTTTGCATATTATTTCCCGCGAGTATACTGCACATTTCCATCTTCCTTCTCGTATCTAATTAGGAGACCATTTTGTATGAAAAGAAAAAAAAAATCAAAATTAAGTACACCTACTTACATCCCACCCCCTGACCCAAGCATTTCACTTAAGGTTTCAAAATCTTCCTAAAATCCGGATCCACATGTCGAAAAAACACAAGTTCCAGTTTATAGAAGTCTGGGTAGAGATCTACCTATGATGTAGTATTAAATCGACGAGAATATTTCTCGTGTGTGTCCGAGAAGAGCAGAAGCATTCTTTTCAACTTATCGTGGCCTATTTATCGAAGGCACTGGTCACATGACTATGACGTCATTTATCAATAGGTAGAAGCTGCACGCTAAGTTGCAATATATAAGAGTGAGGAATAAAAATGAATGTGTCCTCGGTAGTATAGTGGTAAGTATCCCCGCCTGTCACGCGGGAGACCGGGTTCGATTCCCCGCCGGGGAGGTTATATTTTTAATACAACTAAACATGTTTTTGAAAAACTTCTGGGTGAAGAAGCGTCGACTGATACTTAAATGTTTATCTTCCGATACACTTGAACGAGTATATATTATTCTCTAGCCTATTTATTGAATGTGTCATAAACATCTTTCTTTTTGTTGAAGGGGTTAGTAAAACATTGTTGAGAGTGAATATTGTTAACAAAAATGAATTTCAAGCAGCAACAATCCGAGTGTGATATGACCAATTTCACAGAGGCACACATAGGGAGGGCTACATGCGTTTCTAGGGTCCAGATAGAAAAGTCGATACCTCTTATTTCAAATCGGAAGTCAGCTTCTCTCTACTTATTTTCATTGAGACGTCAGCTTGATATCACGGCTTGAGATGAACAAATATTATTACTACGACACACACAAAACCACGCTACCACACAAACACACACAAG